>CATIYE010000006.1:42500-107500 GCA_949748235.1 Platypus cylindrus | reverse complement strand
GCTGAATTACCATAATAGAGCTGGAATCTTACAGTTTTGAGCTGAATTACCATAATACAGCTGGAATCTTACAGTTTTGAGCTGAATTACCATCATAGAGCTGGAATCTTACAGTTTTGAGCTGAATTACCATCATAGAGCTAGAATCTTACAGTTTTGAGCTGAATTACCATAATAGAGCTGGAATCTTACAGTTTTGAGCTGAATTACTATAATACAGCGTGAATTTCACGGTTTTCATGGGAATTTCACAGTTTTGAGCTGAATTATCATAATAGAGCTGGAATCTTACAGTTTTGAGCTGAATTACCATAATAGAGCTGGAATCTTACAGTTTTGAGCTGAATTACTATAATAGAGCAGGAATCTTACAGTTTTCAGCTGAATTACCATCATAGAGCTGGAATCTTACAGTTTTGAGCGGAATTACCATAATAGAGCTGGAATCTTACAGTTTTGATGTGAATCTTACAGTTTTGAGCTGAATTACCATAATAGAGCTGGAATCTTACAGTTTTGAGCTGAATTACTATAATAGAGCAGGAATCTTACAGTTTTCAGCTGAATTACCATAATAGAGCTGGAATCTTACAGTTTTGAGCTGAATTACCATAATAGAGCTGGAATCTTACAGTTTTGATGTGAATCTTACAGTTTTGAGCTGAATTACCATAATAGAGCTGGAATCTTACAGTTTTGAGCTGAATTACTATAATACAGCGTGAATTTCACGGTTTTCATGGGAATTTCACAGTTTTGAGCTGAATTACCATAATAGAGCTGGAATCTTACAGTTTTGAGCTGAATTACCATCATAGAGCTAGAATCTTACAGTTTTGAGCTGAATTACCATAATAGAGCTGGAATCTTACAGTTTTGAGCGGAATTACCATAATAGAGCTGGAATCTTACAGTTTTCAGCTGAATTACCATAATAGAGCTGGAATCTTGCAGTTTTCAGCTGAATAGCTATAATACAGCGTGAATTTCACGGGTTTCATGGGAATTTCACAGTTTTGAGCTGAATTACCATAATAGAGCTGGAATCTTACAGTTTTGAGCTGAATTACCATCATAGAGCTAGAATCTTACAGTTTTGAGCTGAATTACCATAATAGAGCTGGAATCTTACAGTTTTGAGCGGAATTACCATAATAGAGCTGGAATCTTACAGTTTTCAGCTGAATTACTATAATACAGCGTGAATTTCACGGTTTTCATGGGAATTTCACAGTTTTGAGCTGAATTATCATAATAGAGCTGGAATCTTACAGTTTTGAGCTGAATTACCATAATAGAGCTGGAATCTTACAGTTTTGAGCTGAATTACCATAATACAGCTGGAATCTTACAGTTTTGAGCTGAATTACCATCATAGAGCTGGAATCTTACAGTTTTGAGCTGAATTACCATCATAGAGCTAGAATCTTACAGTTTTGAGCTGAATTACCATAATAGAGCTGGAATCTTACAGTTTTGAGCTGAATTACTATAATACAGCGTGAATTTCACGGTTTTCATGGGAATTTCACAGTTTTGAGCTGAATTATCATAATAGAGCTGGAATCTTACAGTTTTGAGCTGAATTACCATAATAGAGCTGGAATCTTACAGTTTTGAGCTGAATTACTATAATAGAGCAGGAATCTTACAGTTTTCAGCTGAATTACCATCATAGAGCTGGAATCTTACAGTTTTGAGCGGAATTACCATAATAGAGCTGGAATCTTACAGTTTTGAGCTGAATTACTATAATACAGCGTGAATTTCACGGTTTTCATGGGAATTTCACAGTTTTGAGCTGAATTATCATAATAGAGCTGGAATCTTACAGTTTTGAGCTGAATTACCATAATAGAGCTGGAATCTTACAGTTTTGAGCTGAATTACCATCATAGAGCTGGAATCTTACAGTTTTGAGCTGAATTACCATAATAGAGCTGGAATCTTACAGTTTTCAGCGGAATTACCATAATAGAGCTGGAATCTTACAGTTTTGATGTGAATCTTACAGTTTTGAGCTGAATTACCATAATAGAGCTGGAATCTTACAGTTTTGAGCTGAATTACTATAATAGAGCAGGAATCTTACAGTTTTCAGCTGAATTACCATAATAGAGCTGGAATCTTACAGTTTTGAGCGGAATTACCATAATAGAGCTGGAATCTTACAGTTTTGATGTGAATCTTACAGTTTTGAGCTGAATTACCATAATAGAGCTGGAATCTTACAGTTTTGAGCTGAATTACCATAATACAGCTGGAATCTTACAGTTTTCAGCTGAATTACCATCATAGAGCTAGAATCTTACAGTTTTGAGCTGAATTACCATAATAGAGCTGGAATCTTACAGTTTTGAGCTGAATTACCATAATAGAGCTGGAATCTTACAGTTTTGAGCTGAATTACCATAATAGAGCTGGAATCTTACAGTTTTGAGCTGAATTACTATAATAGAGCAGGAATCTTACAGTTTTCAGCTGAATTACTATAATAGAGCTGGAATCTTACAGTTTTGAGCTGAATTACCATCATAGAGCTGGAATCTTACAGTTTTCAGCGGAATTACCATAATAGAGCTGGAATCTTACAGTTTTGATGTGAATCTTACAGTTTTGAGCTGAATTACCATAATAGAGCTGGAATCTTACAGTTTTGAGCTGAATTACTATAATAGAGCAGGAATCTTACAGTTTTCAGCTGAATTACCATAATAGAGCTGGAATCTTACAGTTTTGAGCGGAATTACCATAATAGAGCTGGAATCTTACAGTTTTGATGTGAATCTTACAGTTTTGAGCTGAATTACCATAATAGAGCTGGAATCTTACAGTTTTGAGCTGAATTACCATAATAGAGCTGGAATCTTACAGTTTTCAGCTGAATTACCATAATAGAGCTGGAATCTTACAGTTTTGAGCGGAATTACCATAATAGAGCTGGAATCTTACAGTTTTGATGTGAATCTTACAGTTTTGAGCTGAATTACCATAATAGAGCTGGAATCTTACAGTTTTGAGCTGAATTACCATAATAGAGCTGGAATCTTACAGTTTTCAGCTGAATCTTACAGTTTTGAGCTGAATTACCATAATAGAGCTAGAATCTTACAGTTTTCATGTGAATCTTACAGTTTTGAGCTGAATTACCATAATAGAGCTGGAATCTTACAGTTTTGAGCTGAATTACTATAATAGAGCAGGAATCTTACAGTTTTCAGCTGAATTACCATAATAGAGCTGGAATCTTACAGTTTTGATGTGAATCTTACAGTTTTGAGCTGAATTACCATAATAGAGCTGGAATCTTACAGTTTTGAGCTGAATTACTATAATAGAGCAGGAATCTTACAGTTTTCAGCTGAATTACCATAATAGAGCTGGAATCTTACAGTTTTGAGCTGAATTACCATAATAGAGCTGGAATCTTACAGTTTTGAGCTGAATTACCATAATAGAGCTGGAATCTTACAGTTTTGAGCTGAATTACCATCATAGAGCTGGAATCTTACAGTTTTGAGCTGAATTACTATAATACAGCGTGAATTTCACGGTTTTCATGGGAATTTCACAGTTTTGAGCTGAATTATCATAATAGAGCTGGAATCTTACAGTTTTGAGCTGAATTACCATCATAGAGCTGGAATCTTACAGTTTTGAGCGGAATTACCATAATAGAGCTGGAATCTTACAGTTTTCAGCTGAATTACCATAATAGAGCTGGAATCTTGCAGTTTTCAGCTGAATAGCTATAATACAGCGTGAATTTCACGGTTTTCATGGGAATTTCACAGTTTTGAGCTGAATTACCATAATAGAGCTGGAATCTTACAGTTTTGAGCTGAATTACCATCATAGAGCTAGAATCTTACAGTTTTGAGCTGAATTACCATAATAGAGCTGGAATCTTACAGTTTTGAGCGGAATTACCATAATAGAGCTGGAATCTTACAGTTTTCAGCTGAATTACTATAATACAGCGTGAATTTCACGGTTTTCATGGGAATTTCACAGTTTTGAGCTGAATTATCATAATAGAGCTGGAATCTTACAGTTTTGAGCTGAATTACCATAATAGAGCTGGAATCTTACAGTTTTGAGCTGAATTACCATAATACAGCTGGAATCTTACAGTTTTGAGCTGAATTACCATCATAGAGCTGGAATCTTACAGTTTTGAGCTGAATTACCATCATAGAGCTAGAATCTTACAGTTTTGAGCTGAATTACCATAATAGAGCTGGAATCTTACAGTTTTGAGCTGAATTACTATAATACAGCGTGAATTTCACGGTTTTCATGGGAATTTCACAGTTTTGAGCTGAATTATCATAATAGAGCTGGAATCTTACAGTTTTGAGCTGAATTACCATAATAGAGCTGGAATCTTACAGTTTTGAGCTGAATTACTATAATAGAGCAGGAATCTTACAGTTTTCAGCTGAATTACCATAATAGAGCTGGAATCTTACAGTTTTGAGCGGAATTACCATAATAGAGCTGGAATCTTACAGTTTTGATGTGAATCTTACAGTTTTGAGCTGAATTACCATAATAGAGCTGGAATCTTACAGTTTTGAGCTGAATTACCATAATACAGCTGGAATCTTACAGTTTTGAGCTGAATTACCATCATAGAGCTAGAATCTTACAGTTTTGAGCTGAATTACCATAATAGAGCTGGAATCTTACAGTTTTGAGCTGAATTACCATAATAGAGCTGGAATCTTACAGTTTTGAGCTGAATTACCATAATAGAGCTGGAATCTTACAGTTTTGAGCTGAATTACCATAATAGAGCTGGAATCTTACAGTTTTGAGCTGAATTACCATCATAGAGCTGGAATCTTACAGTTTTGAGCTGAATTACTATAATACAGCGTGAATTTCACGGTTTTCATGGGAATTTCACAGTTTTGAGCTGAATTACCATCATAGAGCTAGAATCTTACAGTTTTGAGCTGAATTACCATAATAGAGCTGGAATCTTACAGTTTTGAGCTGAATTACCATCATAGAGCTGGAATCTTACAGTTTTGAGCTGAATTACCATAATAGAGCTGGAATCTTACAGTTTTGAGCTGAATTACCATAATAGAGCTGGAATCTTACAGTTTTGAGCTGAATTACTATAATAGAGCAGGAATCTTACAGTTTTGATGTGAATCTTACAGTTTTGAGCTGAATTACCATAATAGAGCTGGAATCTTACAGTTTTGAGCTGAATTACTATAATAGAGCAGGAATCTTACAGTTTTCAGCTGAATTACCATAATAGAGCTGGAATCTTACAGTTTTGAGCGGAATTACCATAATAGAGCTGGAATCTTACAGTTTTGATGTGAATCTTACAGTTTTGAGCTGAATTACCATAATAGAGCTGGAATCTTACAGTTTTGAGCTGAATTACCATAATACAGCTGGAATCTTACAGTTTTGAGCTGAATTACCATCATAGAGCTAGAATCTTACAGTTTTGAGCTGAATTACCATAATAGAGCTGGAATCTTACAGTTTTGAGCTGAATTACCATAATAGAGCTGGAATCTTACAGTTTTGAGCTGAATTACCATAATAGAGCTGGAATCTTACAGTTTTGAGCTGAATTACCATAATAGAGCTGGAATCTTACAGTTTTGAGCTGAATTACCATCATAGAGCTGGAATCTTACAGTTTTGAGCTGAATTACTATAATACAGCGTGAATTTCACGGTTTTCATGGGAATTTCACAGTTTTGAGCTGAATTACCATCATAGAGCTAGAATCTTACAGTTTTGAGCTGAATTACCATAATAGAGCTGGAATCTTACAGTTTTGAGCTGAATTACCATCATAGAGCTGGAATCTTACAGTTTTGAGCTGAATTACCATAATAGAGCTGGAATCTTACAGTTTTGAGCTGAATTACCATAATAGAGCTGGAATCTTACAGTTTTGAGCTGAATTACTATAATAGAGCAGGAATCTTACAGTTTTGATGTGAATCTTACAGTTTTGAGCTGAATTACCATAATAGAGCTGGAATCTTACAGTTTTGAGCTGAATTACTATAATAGAGCAGGAATCTTACAGTTTTCAGCTGAATTACCATAATAGAGCTGGAATCTTACAGTTTTGAGCGGAATTACCATAATAGAGCTGGAATCTTACAGTTTTGATGTGAATCTTACAGTTTTGAGCTGAATTACCATAATAGAGCTGGAATCTTACAGTTTTGAGCTGAATTACCATAATACAGCTGGAATCTTACAGTTTTCAGCTGAATTACCATCATAGAGCTAGAATCTTACAGTTTTGAGCTGAATTACCATAATAGAGCTGGAATCTTACAGTTTTGAGCTGAATTACCATAATAGAGCTGGAATCTTACAGTTTTGAGCTGAATTACCATAATAGAGCTGGAATCTTACAGTTTTGATGTGAATCTTACAGTTTTGAGCTGAATTACCATAATAGAGCTGGAATCTTACAGTTTTGAGCTGAATTACCATAATACAGCTGGAATCTTACAGTTTTGAGCTGAATTACCATCATAGAGCTAGAATCTTACAGTTTTGAGCTGAATTACCATAATAGAGCTGGAATCTTACAGTTTTGAGCTGAATTACCATAATAGAGCTGGAATCTTACAGTTTTGAGCTGAATTACCATAATAGAGCTGGAATCTTACAGTTTTGAGCTGAATTACCATAATAGAGCTGGAATCTTACAGTTTTGAGCTGAATTACCATCATAGAGCTGGAATCTTACAGTTTTGAGCTGAATTACTATAATACAGCGTGAATTTCACGGTTTTCATGGGAATTTCACAGTTTTGAGCTGAATTACCATCATAGAGCTAGAATCTTACAGTTTTGAGCTGAATTACCATAATAGAGCTGGAATCTTACAGTTTTGAGCTGAATTACCATCATAGAGCTGGAATCTTACAGTTTTGAGCTGAATTACCATAATAGAGCTGGAATCTTACAGTTTTGAGCTGAATTACCATAATAGAGCTGGAATCTTACAGTTTTGAGCTGAATTACTATAATAGAGCAGGAATCTTACAGTTTTGATGTGAATCTTACAGTTTTGAGCTGAATTACCATAATAGAGCTGGAATCTTACAGTTTTGAGCTGAATTACTATAATAGAGCAGGAATCTTACAGTTTTCAGCTGAATTACCATAATAGAGCTGGAATCTTACAGTTTTGAGCGGAATTACCATAATAGAGCTGGAATCTTACAGTTTTGATGTGAATCTTACAGTTTTGAGCTGAATTACCATAATAGAGCTGGAATCTTACAGTTTTGAGCTGAATTACCATAATACAGCTGGAATCTTACAGTTTTCAGCTGAATTACCATCATAGAGCTAGAATCTTACAGTTTTGAGCTGAATTACCATAATAGAGCTGGAATCTTACAGTTTTGAGCTGAATTACCATAATAGAGCTGGAATCTTACAGTTTTGAGCTGAATTACCATAATAGAGCTGGAATCTTACAGTTTTGATGTGAATCTTACAGTTTTGAGCTGAATTACCATAATAGAGCTGGAATCTTACAGTTTTGAGCTGAATTACTATAATAGAGCAGGAATCTTACAGTTTTCAGCTGAATTACCATAATAGAGCTGGAATCTTACAGTTTTGAGCTGAATTACCATAATAGAGCTGGAATCTTACAGTTTTGAGCTGAATTACCATAATAGAGCTGGAATCTTACAGTTTTGAGCTGAATTACCATCATAGAGCTGGAATCTTACAGTTTTGAGCTGAATTACTATAATACAGCGTGAATTTCACGGTTTTCATGGGAATTTCACAGTTTTGAGCTGAATTACCATCATAGAGCTAGAATCTTACAGTTTTGAGCTGAATTACCATAATAGAGCTGGAATCTTACAGTTTTGAGCTGAATTACCATCATAGAGCTGGAATCTTACAGTTTTGAGCTGAATTACCATCATAGAGCTGGAATCTTACAGTTTTCAGCTGAATCTTACAGTTTTGAGCTGAATTACCATAATAGAGCTGGAATCTTACAGTTTTCAGCTGAATTACCATAATAGAGCTGGAATCTTACAGTTTTGAGCTGAATTACCATAATAGAGCTGGAATCTTACAGTTTTGAGCTGAATTACTATAATAGAGCAGGAATCTTACAGTTTTCAGCTGAATTACCATCATAGAGCTGGAATCTTACAGTTTTCAGCTGAATTACCATAATAGAGCTGGAATCTTACAGTTTTGAGCTGAATTACCATAATAGAGCTGGAATCTTACAGTTTTGAGCTGAATTACCATCATAGAGCTGGAATCATACAGTTTTGAGCTGAATTACTATAATACAGCGTGAATTTCACGGTTTTCATGGGAATTTCACAGTTTTGAGCTGAATTATCATAATAGAGCTGGAATCTTACAGTTTTGAGCTGAATTACCATCATAGAGCTGGAATCTTACAGTTTTCAGCTGAATCTTACAGTTTTGAGCTGAATTACCATAATAGAGCTGGAATCTTACAGTTTTCAGCTGAATTACCATAATAGAGCTGGAATCTTACAGTTTTGAGCGGAATTACCATAATAGAGCTGGAATCTTACAGTTTTCAGCGGAATTACCATAATAGAGCTGGAATCTTACAGTTTTGATGTGAATCTTACAGTTTTGAGCTGAATTACCATAATAGAGCTGGAATCTTACAGTTTTGAGCTGAATTACTATAATAGAGCAGGAATCTTACAGTTTTCAGCTGAATTACCATAATAGAGCTGGAATCTTACAGTTTTGAGCGGAATTACCATAATAGAGCTAGAATCTTACAGTTTTGAGCTGAATTACCATCATAGAGCTAGAATCTTACAGTTTTGAGCTGAATTACCATAATAGAGCTGGAATCTTACAGTTTTGAGCTGAATTACCATCATAGAGCTGGAATCTTACAGTTTTGAGCTGAATTACCATCATAGAGCTAGAATCTTACAGTTTTGAGCTGAATTACCATAATAGAGCTGGAATCTTACAGTTTTGAGCGGAATTACCATAATAGAGCTGGAATCTTACAGTTTTGAGCTGAATTACCATAACAGAGCTGGAATCTTACAGTTTTGAGCTGAATTACCATAACAGAGCGTGAATTGCTCTATTAGATCGATTTGTTTTGTTTGGATTGAATTGGTTTGGTTTCGTTTGGTTTGGTTTTGTTTCGATTGATTTGGTTTCGTATAATTAAGTTTGGTTTGGTTTGGTTTGATTTGGTTTGGTTTGGTTCGGCTCGGTTTGATTCGGTTCGGTTTGGTTTGATTTGGTTTTTAACTTAAAATTTGGAAAAAAAGTAACTGGCAACGTCTCAATATTTTTTAGTCTGAATTTCATAATTTCGTACTTAATTACCATCAACCATAAGTGAATTTCCGCTTTTTTACTTAAAATTTGGAAAAAAAGTAACTGGCAACGTCGCAAAATTTTTTAGTCTGAATTTCATAATTTCTTACTTAATTACCATCAACCATAAGTGAATTTCCGCTTTTTTACTTAAAATTTGGAAAAAAAGTAACTGGCAACGTCGCAAAATTTTTTAGTCTGAATTTCATAATTTCTTACTTAATTACCATCAACCATAAGTGAATTTCCGCTTTTTTACTTAAAATTTGGAAAAAAAGTAACTGGCAACGTCGCAAAATTTTTTAGTCTGAATTTCAGATTTTCATATTGCGCATGCTCATATTATGACAGCTGTAAATGCGCACTATGTTTATCCCAGTGGCCACGTATCTACCCTATCGATACCAGTTTATACTTTTGTTCTAGCATTTGTAGTTTCAGATATCTCGCGACATAAATTTTCAAAATTAATACATTAGCGGTATATCTATATATATTCACGTTTTCGTTTTCCGTATATATATAGATATACTTGCACGTACCATACGTACTATTGCTACTACAATACACTGTCAGTATATCTATATATATTTTCATTTCTACTACATATACTATACAGCATATGTGTATGAGTATTATTATACGGGGAGGAGTAGGTACTGCTGGTGTCCTTTGTGTGGATGTATGGGTTTTTATAAAAGTTAAATTTGTATGCGATTTTGCATACGGGGTGGGTTAATTATTATATTTTATTAATAATATGTATTTTATGTTTAACGTTTCTTATATGGGGTGAGTTATTTTAATAATGGAATAAACTAATTAATTAACATTAAATGTGACATTGATTCAATTGTCATACAGGATGTGTCAATATTTATATTAGAGTAATTATATTATGTAGTTTATATAAAGTATTTTGTTATATATGTATAGGGTGAGTTACTTTAATAATAGAATAAATTAATTATATGATATATTGTCATCGACATGGCAATGTTGCCATGTCGAATTTCCTAAGTTTTAGGGAAAAAATGTACTTTTAATTACAGTTAGTATATTATAGCTTACAATAATTTAATAATAAAAATTTTTGATATATGCAATGTTGCCATGTCAAATTTCCTAAGTTTTAGGGAAAAAATTTACTTTTAATTACAGTTAGTATATTACTGCTTAGAATAATTTAATAATAAAATTTTTTGATATATGCAATGTTGCCAAGTCTAATTTCCTAAGTTTTAGGGAAAAATTGTAATTTTCATTACAGTTAGTATATTACTGCTAAGAATAACTTAATTAATTATTTTTTTGTAAAATGCGATGTTGCCAAGTCGAATTTCCTAAGTTTTAGGGAAAAAATTAAATATTCATTATACTTAGTATATTACTGCTAAGAATAATTTAATTAAATTTTTTTTTGTAAAATGCGATGTTGCCATGTCCAATTTCCTATGTTTTAGGGAAAAAATTAAATTTTTGTTACAGTTAGTATATTACTGCTAAGAATAACTTAATTAATTATTTTTTTGTAAAATGCGATGTTGCCAAGTCGAATTTCCTAAGTTTTAGGGAAAAAATTAAATATTCATTATACTTAGTATATTACTGCTAAGAATAATTTAATTAAATTTTTTTTTGTAAAATGCGATGTTGCCATGTCCAATTTCCTATGTTTTATGGAAAAAATTAAATTTTTGTTACAGTTAGTATATTACTGCTAAGAATAACTTAATTAATTATTTTTTTGTAAAATGCGATGTTGCCAAGTCGAATTTCCTAAGTTTTAGGGAAAAAATTAAATATTCATTATACAAAGTATATTACTGCTAAGAATAATTTAATAATAAAATTTTTTGATATATGCAATGTTGCCATGTCGAATTTCCTAAGTTTTAGGGAAAAAATGTACTTTTAATTACAGTTAGTATATTACTGCTTAGAATAATTTAATAATAAAATTTTTTGATATATGCAATGTTGCCATGTCGAATTTCCTAAGTTTTAGGGAAAAAATTAAATATCCATTATACTTAGTATATTACTGCTAAGAATAATTTAATAATAAAATTTTTTGATATATGCAATGTTGCCATGTCGAATTTCCTAAGTTTTAGGGAAAAAATTAAATATTCATTATACAAAGTATATTACTGCTAAGAATAATTTAATAATAAAATTTTTTGATATATGCAATGTTGCCATGTCGAATTTCCTAAGTTTTAGGGAAAAAATAAAATTTCCTATCTTTTTTAAACATGCCGAACAGATTCGATTGTTTTTGCCAAAAACGCTTTCATTGATGAAGAACAACAAAAACAGAAGTTCGAATACGATCAGATACAACTACCCTAGATGGGTAGTTGTACAATTGTATTGGTACTTAGTTACCATCAACCATAAATGAAATTCGCCTTTTTAACTTAAAATTTGGAAAAAAAGTAACTGGCAACGTCGCAAAATTTTTTGGTCTGAATTTCATAATTTCTTACTTAATTACCATCAACCATAAGTGAATTTCCGCTTTTTAACTTAAAATGTGGAAAAAAAGTAACTGGCAACGTCGCAAAATTTTTTGGTCTGAATTTCATAATTTCTTACTTAATTACCATCAACCATAAGTGAATTTCCGCTTTTTAACTTAAAATGTGGAAAAAAAGTAACTGGCAACGTCGCAAAATTTTTTGGTCTGAATTTCATAATTTCGTACTTAATTACCATCAACCATAAGTGAATTTCCGCTTTTTAACTTAAAATGTGGAAAAAAAGTAACTGGCAACGTCGCAAAATTTTTTGGTCTGAATTTCATAATTTCTTACTTAATTACCATCAACCATAAGTGAATTTCCGCTTTTTAACTTAAAATGTGGAAAAAAAGTAACTGGCAACGTCGCAAAATTTTTTGGTCTGAATTTCATAATTTCTTACTTAATTACCATCAACCATAAGTGAATTTCCGCTTTTTAACTTAAAATGTGGAAAAAAAGTAACTGGCAACGTCGCAAAATTTTTTGGTCTGAATTTCATAATTTCGTACTTAATTACCATCAACCATAAGTGAATTTCCGCTTTTTAACTTAAAATGTGGAAAAAAAGTAACTGGCAACGTCGCAAAATTTTTTGGTCTGAATTTCATAATTTCGTACTTAATTACCATCAACCATAAGTGAATTTCCGCTTTTTAACTTAAAATGTGGAAAAAAAGTAACTGGCAACGTCGCAAAATTTTTTGGTCTGAATTTCATAATTTCTTACTTAATTACCATCAACCATAAGTGAATTTCCGCTTTTTAACTTAAAATGTGGAAAAAAAGTAACTGGCAACGTCGCAAAATTTTTTGGTCTGAATTTCATAATTTCGTACTTAATTACCATCAACCATAAGTGAATTTCCGCTTTTTAACTTAAAATGTGGAAAAAAAGTAACTGGCAACGTCGCAAAATTTTTTGGTCTGAATTTCATAATTTCGTACTTAATTACCATCAACCATAAGTGAATTTCCGCTTTTTAACTTAAAATGTGGAAAAAAAGTAACTGGCAACGTCGCAAAATTTTTTGGTCTGAATTTCATAATTTCTTACTTAATTACCATCAACCATAAGTGAATTTCCGCTTTTTAACTTAAAATGTGGAAAAAAAGTAACTGGCAACGTCGCAAAATTTTTTGGTCTGAATTTCATAATTTCTTACTTAATTACCATCAACCATAAGTGAATTTCCGCTTTTTAACTTAAAATGTGGAAAAAAAGTAACTGGCAACGTCGCAAAATTTTTTGGTCTGAATTTCATAATTTCTTACTTAATTACCATCAACCATAAGTGAATTTCCGCTTTTTAACTTAAAATGTGGAAAAAAAGTAACTGGCAACGTCGCAAAATTTTTTGGTCTGAATTTCATAATTTCTTACTTAATTACCATCAACCATAAGTGAATTTCCGCTTTTTAACTTAAAATGTGGAAAAAAAGTAACTGGCAACGTCGCAAAATTTTTTGGTCTGAATTTCATAATTTCTTACTTAATTACCATCAACCATAAGTGAATTTCCGCTTTTTAACTTAAAATTTGGAAAAAAAGTAATTGGCAACGTCGCAAAATTTTTTAGTCTGAATTTCATAATGTCGTACTTAATTACCATCAACCATAAGTGAATTTCCGCTTTTTTACTTAAAATTTGGAAAAAAAGTAACTGGCAACGTCGCAAAAATTTTTAGTCTGAATTTCATAATTTCAATGGTACCAATACAATGGTATAATTTTTTTTTAGATTGGAGAGAAAAATTTATTTGTTGCGACTTGTGGTTTCTAGTTCTAACTATAAACCACAAGTCGGAGCAGATAAATTTTTTTTCGAAATTGATAAAAAAAATTATACCATTGTATAGTGGATAAAATTTGGAAGAAAAAATTCTTATCAAAAAAAGTGGTGGGGGTAATATGGAGTGGGGGTAATATTAATATCTCTGTTATTATAAGTGATGGAAAAAAACTAATTTGATAGGTAGGTAGGTAATGATTAACGATTGAAAATACAATCAAAATTTTTTTGCCATGTTGTCACATTTTCGAGTTATTCCAGGAAAACTGGATCTCTGGAACGGCTACAGATATGACCTTGAAACTTTCACCGTCATATAGAGTTTTCATCCAGGATTAGATTTCTGGAAAAAAATTTTCACATTTTCCATAACCTAAGATTTTCATATTGCGCAGGCTCACACTATGACAGCTGTCAATGCGCACTATGTCTATTCCAGTGGAGCACTATTAACCCTGTCGATTCCAGTTTATACTTTTGTTCCAGCTATTATAGTTTCCGAGGAAATGTGACAACAAATTTCCCAAATTAATACATTAGCAGTATATCTATATATATTCACGTATTCGTTTTCCCTATACATATCCCTATACTATACCTACTATTGCTACTACAATACACTGCCAGTATATCTATATATATTTTCATTTCTATTGCACGTGCTATGCAGCATATGTGTATGTGTGTGTGTATTATATTATACGGATAGGAGAGTAGGTAGTGCTCTGGTGTCCTTTGTGTGTGTGTGTATGTGTATAGGTTTTTATAAAAGTTAAATTTGCATACGGGGTATGTTAATTTATTATATTTTATATTTAACGTTTCTTATATGAGGTGAGTTAATTTAATAATAGAATAAATTAATTAATTAACATTAAATGTTACATTGTCATACAGGGTGGATCAATTTTTTAATTAGAGTAATTTATATAAAGTATTTTGTTATATATGTATAGGGTGGGTTACTTTAATAAATTAATTATTTAAATATTTACATGAATACAAATTTATATACAGGGTGTGTCCATATTTACATTTCAGCAATACATGTAATTTATATAAAGTATTTTGTTATATATGTATAGGGTGAGTTACTTTAATAAATTAATTATTTAAATATTTACATTACTCAAATTTTTTATACAGGGTGGACCATTTTTTTAATTAGAGTATATTATGTAATTTATATAAAGTATTTTGTTATATATGTATAGGGTGGGGTACTTTAATAAATTAATTATTTAAATATTTACATGACTCCAATTTTTTATACAGGGTGGACCAATTTTTATATTAGAACAAATACATGTATTTTTTTGACATTTCTTATACAGGGTGAGTTGCTTTAATATAGAATAACTTAATTAATTTTTTTTTTTTTAAATGCGATGTTGCCAAGTCGAATTTCCTAAGTTTTAGGGAAAAAATTAAATTTTCATTATACTTAGTATATTCCTGCTAAGAATAATTTAATTAAATTTTTTTTTGATAAATGCAATGTTGCCAAGTCGAATTTCCTAAGTTTTAGGGAAAAAATTAAATTTTCATTATACTTAGTATATTCCTGCTAAGAATAATTTAATTAAATTTTTTTTTGATAAATGCAATGTTGCCAAGTCGAATTTCCTAAGTTTTAGGGAAAAAATTAAATTTTCATTATACTTAGTATATTCCTGCTAAGAATAATTTAATTAAATTTTTTTTTTATAAATGCGATGTTGCCAAGTCTAATTTCCTAAGTTTTAGGGAAAAAATTAAATTTTCATTATACTTAGTATATTACTGCTAAGAATAACTTAATTAATTTTTTTTTTGTAAAATGCGATGTTGCCAAGTCGAATTTCCTAAGTTTTAGGGAAAAAATTAAAATTTCATTATACTTAGTATATTCCTGCTAAGAATAATTTAATTAATTTTTTTTTTGATAAATGCAATGTTGCCAAGTCGAATTTCCTAAGTTTTAGGGAAAAAATTAAATTTTCATTATACTTAGTATATTCCTGCTAAGAATAATTTAATTAAATTTTTTTTTGATAAATGCAATGTTGCCAAGTCGAATTTCCTAAGTTTTAGGGAAAAAATTAAATTTTCAATATACTTAGTATATTACTGCTAAGAATAATTTAATTAATTTTTTTTTTGTAAAATGCGATGTTGCCAAGTCTAATTTCCTAAGTTTTAGGGAAAAAATTAAATTTTCAATATACTTAGTATATTACTGCTAAGAATAATTTAATTAATTTTTTTTTTGTAAAATGCGATGTTGCCAAGTCTAATTTCCTAAGTTTTAGGGAAAAAATTAAATTTTCATTATACTTAGTATATTACTGCTAAGTATAACTTAATTAATTTTTTTTTTGTAAAATGCGATGTTGCCAAGTCGAATTTCCTAAGTTTTAGGGAAAAAATTAAAATTTCATTATACTTAGTATATTCCTGCTAAGAATAATTTAATTAATTTTTTTTTTGATAAATGCAATGTTGCCAAGTCGAATTTCCTAAGTTTTAGGGAAAAAATTAAATTTTCATTATACTTAGTATATTCCTGCTAAGAATAATTTAATTAAATTTTTTTTTGATAAATGCAATGTTGCCAAGTCGAATTTCCTAAGTTTTAGGGAAAAAATTAAATTTTCAATATACTTAGTATATTACTGCTAAGAATAATTTAATTAATTTTTTTTTTGTAAAATGCGATGTTGCCAAGTCTAATTTCCTAAGTTTTAGGGAAAAAATTAAATTTTCAATATACTTAGTATATTACTGCTAAGAATAACTTAATTAATTTTTTTTTTGTAAAATGCGATGTTGCCAAGTCGAATTTCCTAAGTTTTAGGGAAAAAATTAAATTTTCATTATACTTAGTATATTACTGCTAAGAATAACTTAATTAAATTTTTTTTTGTAAAATGCGATGTTGCCAAGTCTAATTTCCTAAGTTTTAGGGAAAAAATGTAATTTTCATTACAATTAATATATTACTGCTAAGAATAACTTAATTAATTTTTTTTTTTGTAAAATGCAATGTTGCCATGACAAATTTCCTAAGTTTTAGGGAAAAAATATAATTTATAATTTTTATTCTTTTTTCTTAAACATGCCGAACAGATGCGATAGCTTTTGCCAAAAACGCTTTCATTGATAAAGAACAACAAAATTATAAGTTCAAAGGGCCATCAGATACAACTGCCACTCTAGTTTACTATAAACCATAAGTCATAGCGAATAAATTTGCTAATTTGGGCTGACCATAAGTAAAATACCAAAGATATACAGAAGATGGAAGTAGAACGGGTTGATTGTAAAAATATAATAGTTAGATGACTAATGAGTGGACAAAATGTCTATGTATGTGGGAAGTGTAAGCGATTGACGACGATAGAAAGTCAACTAACATATATAGATTAATTTGTGTTTATACGTAGATGCTGACGGGAAAAGAATGTACGCATAGTAAGGTTGAGAAAGTGTCGCAAATTCGTTAACAAATGATTGAGCAAAATATATATGTATGTATAATAGGAGCCAGCTTATTGGTAACCAAAGAAATATATGATACATTAACCCATATTAAATATAGCCCAGTTATAAATGCAAAGAAGGACAGTTCAATTATCACGTTAAAAAATTGTCAATAGTATTATAGGGCTCTAAGAAATGAATTGATTATAATGTTTATATATGGAGAAGACATTAATGATCATGACGGTATGTAGTTAAATTGATAGTATAGAAAAAAATACAAATATATGACATTAATTAATAAATTTGAAAAAACATTGAAATGTAATAGGTGACCGTCAAGTGAATGGATAAAAAGTATATATATGTATATTAGTGGAGAGAGAGTCAATGTTACAGATGAATAAGTAAAAACGAATGTGCATATGAAAATGTATATGATTGATGAGTCTTGAATAGAAAATAGATATTCAGGGGAGTGTAAGAATATGTATAAGACATGGCAATTTTTCTTACTACGTCTAAGATACTTGGGAAGCAGTTGCATTGTATTGTCGATGGTATTCAATCACAGCTAGGTCATGAATATATTGAAAGTTTCTACTTTCAAAATTCAAATGTGACCAAATGTATTTGCAATTATGTATTATATGTAATTAGAAATTTAAAAAATTGCGATAACTCACTGAAATCCGAGCGAGAATGAAATGTGACCTAGTAATTCTATATTATTTATATGAGAATTCTATTGTCGTATTTAATCTAACGATGGAATTTGTGGGGTATGATGGAACGATGAAGGAATATGTACAAAATAAAAAGTGGATGTTTTAATAAAATAGTAAATTATTTATAAACATTTGCCAATTGGATATTCCGTAAAGATAGGAGAGGTAAACAAACTATGTTGATACGGTGAATGAAATTGCTGTTAAGACAAATAGAAAAACAGTTATGAAACATATATGTGAGCATATAATTAATAATTGTATGTGTAAACAACGTAGTGAGTTTGTTGGAGTATGTGTGAGGTGATTTTAAAAGAATATCTAATGAAAAAGTTACCTTCATATGCCTTCTATATATGGACTATGAATTATGTTCAATTATATGGTAAAGCAGCATACTAGCAGCAAGTATTATATATACGTACAGATACATACATATATTTATGTGTATTAATAAGTATGTATAGAAAGTAGCAGCCTGTATTTGTTTGTAGTATATATGATTGAAGTAATAATGCATAGGGGTGTATAGAAAGGGATTTAGATAGATATACACATTGATAATGTATTTGATATATATATGTTACATTGTGTAAATTGCAATAAAATAATGAAAATCTGTTGCAATTGGAAATTATGTTGGATATGTGCAAATGTGAGTCATATATATATATATATAATAATAATTAACGATATAATTATTATAAAGTTATTATAAATATGTGGGCTAGAAATTTGAGCACGTACAATATATGAACATATGTGTCTTATGTGTATGATATGATATGATATATGATGGCACGGCCAATGTGCGACGGAGAGAAATATTATTTGTTGTGATTAAAATGAACAGTTCCCTGGTTGATCCTGCCAGTAGTCATATGCTTGTCTCAAAGATTAAGCCATGCATGTCTCAGTACAAGCCATATTAAGGTGAAACCGCGAAAGGCTCATTAAATCAGTTATGGTTCCTTAGATCGTACCCAGGTTACTTGGATAACTGTGGTAATTCTAGAGCTAATACATGCAAACAGAGCTCCGACTGGAAACGGAAGGAGTGCTTTTATTAGATCAAAGCCAAACGGTAACTTAATGTTGTCGTACAATAATATTGTTGACTCTGAATAACTTTATGCTGATCGCATGGTCTTGCACCGGCGACGCATCTTTCAAATGTCTGCCTTATCAACTGTCGATGGTAGGTTCTGCGCCTACCATGGTTGTAACGGGTAACGGGGAATCAGGGTTCGATTCCGGAGAGGGAGCCTGAGAAACGGCTACCACATCCAAGGAAGGCAGCAGGCGCGCAAATTACCCACTCCCGGCACGGGGAGGTAGTGACGAAAAATAACGATACGGGACTCATCCGAGGCCCCGTAATCGGAATGAGTACACTTTAAATCCTTTAACGAGGATCAATTGGAGGGCAAGTCTGGTGCCAGCAGCCGCGGTAATTCCAGCTCCAATAGCGTATATTAAAGTTGTTGCGGTTAAAAAGCTCGTAGTCGAATTTGTGTCTCGTGCCGCTGGTTCATCGTTCGCGGTGTTAATTGGCGTGATACGAGACGTCCTGCCGGTGGGTCTAGTGCAAGCCAATCAATTTCGTTTATCCGTATTGTGTTTGTATCTGTGGCGTAATACTGCAGTGCAGGGCAATTGGTTAATGAACGGTTGGTTTTTGTGCTACCCAAACTTACAATCCTGTCGCGTTGCTCTTGATTGAGTGACGAGGTGGGCCGGCACGTTTACTTTGAACAAATTAGAGTGCTTAAAGCAGGCAAAAATTTCGCCTGAATATTCTGTGCATGGAATAATGGAATAGGACCTCGGTTCTATTTCGTTGGTTTTCGGAACTCCGAGGTAATGATTAATAGGAACGGATGGGGGCATTCGTATTGCGACGTTAGAGGTGAAATTCTTGGATCGTCGCAAGACGAACAGAAGCGAAAGCATTTGCCAAAAACGCTTTCATTGATCAAGAACGAAAGTTAGAGGTTCGAAGGCGATCAGATACCGCCCTAGTTCTAACTATAAACCAAGACATGTAACGAATAAATTTTTTTTCGAAATTGATAAAAAAAATTATACCATTGTATAATGGATAAAATTTGAAGAAAAAAATTCTTATCAAAAAAAGTGGTGGGGGTAATATGGAGTGGGGGTAATATCAATATCTCTGTTATTATAAGTGATGGAAAAAAACTAATTTGATAGGTAGGTAGGTAATGATTAACGATTGAAAATGCAACAAAAATTTTTTTGCCATGTTGTCACATTTTCGAGTTATTCCAGGAAAACTGGATCTCTGGAACGGCTACAGATATGACCTTGAAACTTTCACCATCATATAGAGTTTGCATCCAGGATTAGATTTATGAAAAAAAATTTTCACATTTTCCATAACCTAAGATTTTCATATTGCGCATGCTCATACTATGACAGCTGTCAAAATAAACTATAGCAATGTCAGTGGCCACGTATCTACCCTGTCGATACCAGTTTATACTTTTCTTCTAGCATTTGTAGTTTCAGATATCTCGTGACAAAAAGTTTTCCAAATTAATACATTAGCAGTATATCTATATATATTCACGTATTCGTTTTCCCTAACGTTTCCCTATACTATACGTACTATTGCTACTACAATACACTGCCAGTATATCTATATATATTTTCATTTCTATTGCACGTGCTATGCAGTATATGTGTAGTATATGTGTGTATTATTATACGTAGAGGGGTAGGTAGGTAGTGCTGCTGGTGTCCTTTGTGTGTGTATGTATGGGTCTTTATAAAAGTTTTATAAATTTGCATGCGAATTTGCATACGGGGGTGGGTTAATTTATTATATTTTATATTTAACGTTTCTTAAATGAGGTGAGTTAATTTAATAATAGAATAAATTAATTAATTAATTATTGACTATAATCCAATTTTTTATACAGGGTGGATCCATTTTTTAATTAGAGTATTTATATTATGTAATTTATATAAAGTGTTTTGTTATATATGTATAGGGTGAGTTACTTTAATAATAGAATAAATTAATTAATTAATTATTGACTATAATCCAATTTTTTATACAGGGTGGATCAATTTTTTAATTAGAGTAATTTATATAAAATATTTTGTTATATATATATATAGGGTGAGTTACTTTTATAAATTAATTATTTAAATATTTACATGAATCCAAATTTATATACAGGGTGTGTCCATATTTACATTTCAGCAGTACATGTAATTTATATATAGTATTTTGTTATATATGTATAGGGTGAGTTACTTTAATAATAGAATAAATTAATTCCTTAATTATTGACTATCGAATTTTTTATACAGGGTGGATCAAATTTTATATTAGAACAAATACATGTATTTTTTTGACATTTCTTATACAGGGTGAGTTGCTTTAATAATAGAATAACTTAATTAATTTTTTTTTGATATATGCAATGTTGCCAAGTCGAATTTCCTAAGTTTTAGGGAAAAATTGTAATTTTCATTACAGTTAGTATATTACTGCTAAGAATAACTTAATTAATTTTTTTTTTGTAAAATGCGATGTTGCCAAGTCGAATTTCCTAAGTTTTAGGGAAAAAATTAAAATTTCATTATACTTAGTATATTCCTGCTAAGAATAATTTAATTAATTTTTTTTTTGATAAATGCAATGTTGCCAAGTCTAATTTCCTAAGTTTTAGGGAAAAAATTAAATTTTCATTATACTTAATATATTACTGCTCAGAATAACTTAATTAATTTTTTTTTTGTAAAATGCGATGTTGCCAAGTCGAATTTCTTAAGTTTTAGGGAAAAAATATAATTTTGATTACAATTAATATATTACTGCTAAGAATAACTTAATTAATTTTTTTTTGTAAAATGCGATGTTGCCAAGTCGAATTTCCTAAGTTTTAGGGAAAAAATTAAATTTTTATTATACTTAGTATATTACTGCTAAGAATAAATTAATTAATTTTTTTTTTTGTAAAATGCGATGTTGCCAAGTCTAATTTCCTAAGTTTTAGGGAAAAATTTAAATTTTCATTATACTTAGTATATTACTGCTAAGAATAACTTAATTAATTTTTTTTTTGTAAAATGCGATGTTGCCAAGTCGAATTTCTTAAGTTTTAGGGAAAAAATTAAATTTTGATTATACTTAGTATATTACTGCTAAGAATAAATTAATTAAAATTTTTTTTTGTAAAATGCGATGTTGCCAAGTCGAATTTCCTAAGTTTTAGGGAAAAAATATAATTTATAATTTTCTTTCTTTTTTCTAAAACATGCCGAACAGATGCGATAGCTTTTGCCAAAAACGCTTTCATTGATAAAGAACAACAAAATTAAAAGTTCGAATGCCATCAGATACAACTGCCTTTCTAGTTCTAACTATAAACCAAGACATGTAACGAATAAATTTTTTTTCGAAATTGATAAAAAAAATTATACCATTGTATAATGGATAAAATTTGAAGAAAAAAATTCTTATCAAAAAAAGTGGTGGGGGTAATATGGAGTGGGGGTAATATCAATATCTCTGTTATTATAAGTGATGGAAAAAAACTAATTTGATAGGTAGGTAGGTAATGATTAACGATTGAAAATGCAACAAAAATTTTTTTGCCATGTTGTCACATTTTCGAGTTATTCCAGGAAAACTGGATCTCTGGAACGGCTACAGATATGACCTTGAAACTTTCACCATCATATAGAGTTTGCATCCAGGATTAGATTTATGAAAAAAAATTTTCACATTTTCCATAACCTAAGATTTTCATATTGCGCATGCTCATACTATGACAGCTGTCAAAATAAACTATAGCAATGTCAGTGGCCACGTATCTACCCTGTCGATACCAGTTTATACTTTTCTTCTAGCATTTGTAGTTTCAGATATCTCGTGACAAAAAGTTTTCCAAATTAATACATTAGCAGTATATCTATATATATTCACGTATTCGTTTTCCCTAACGTTTCCCTATACTATACGTACTATTGCTACTACAATACACTGCCAGTATATCTATATATATTTTCATTTCTATTGCACGTGCTATGCAGTATATGTGTAGTATATGTGTGTATTATTATACGTAGAGGGGTAGGTAGGTAGTGCTGCTGGTGTCCTTTGTGTGTGTATGTATGGGTCTTTATAAAAGTTTTATAAATTTGCATGCGAATTTGCATACGGGGGTGGGTTAATTTATTATATTTTATATTTAACGTTTCTTAAATGAGGTGAGTTAATTTAATAATAGAATAAATTAATTAATTAATTATTGACTATAATCCAATTTTTTATACAGGGTGGATCCATTTTTTAATTAGAGTATTTATATTATGTAATTTATATAAAGTGTTTTGTTATATATGTATAGGGTGAGTTACTTTAATAATAGAATAAATTAATTAATTAATTATTGACTATAATCCAATTTTTTATACAGGGTGGATCAATTTTTTAATTAGAGTAATTTATATAAAATATTTTGTTATATATATATATAGGGTGAGTTACTTTTATAAATTAATTATTTAAATATTTACATGAATCCAAATTTATATACAGGGTGTGTCCATATTTACATTTCAGCAGTACATGTAATTTATATATAGTATTTTGTTATATATGTATAGGGTGAGTTACTTTAATAATAGAATAAATTAATTCCTTAATTATTGACTATCGAATTTTTTATACAGGGTGGATCAAATTTTATATTAGAACAAATACATGTATTTTTTTGACATTTCTTATACAGGGTGAGTTGCTTTAATAATAGAATAACTTAATTAATTTTTTTTTGATATATGCAATGTTGCCAAGTCGAATTTCCTAAGTTTTAGGGAAAAATTGTAATTTTCATTACAGTTAGTATATTACTGCTAAGAATAACTTAATTAATTTTTTTTTTGTAAAATGCGATGTTGCCAAGTCGAATTTCCTAAGTTTTAGGGAAAAAATTAAATTTTCATTATACTTAGTATATTACTGCTAAGAATAAATTAATTAAATTTTTTTTTATAAAATGCGATGTTGCCAAGTCTAATTTCCTAAGTTTTAGGGAAAAAATTAAATTTTCATTATACTTAATATATTACTGCTCAGAATAACTTAATTAATTTTTTTTTTGTAAAATGCGATGTTGCCAAGTCGAATTTCTTAAGTTTTAGGGAAAAAATATAATTTTGATTACAATTAATATATTACTGCTAAGAATAACTTAATTAATTTTTTTTTGTAAAATGCGATGTTGCCAAGTCGAATTTCCTAAGTTTTAGGGAAAAAATTAAATTTTTATTATACTTAGTATATTACTGCTAAGAATAAATTAATTAATTTTTTTTTTTGTAAAATGCGATGTTGCCAAGTCTAATTTCCTAAGTTTTAGGGAAAAATTTAAATTTTCATTATACTTAGTATATTACTGCTAAGAATAACTTAATTAATTTTTTTTTTGTAAAATGCGATGTTGCCAAGTCGAATTTCTTAAGTTTTAGGGAAAAAATTAAATTTTGATTATACTTAGTATATTACTGCTAAGAATAAATTAATTAAAATTTTTTTTTGTAAAATGCGATGTTGCCAAGTCGAA
The DNA here is from genome assembly GCA_949748235.1 of Platypus cylindrus. Classification (NCBI taxonomy): domain Eukaryota; kingdom Metazoa; phylum Arthropoda; class Insecta; order Coleoptera; family Curculionidae; genus Platypus; species Platypus cylindrus. The sequence continues at coordinate 83,014 of CATIYE010000006.1, read as the reverse complement.
TTTCCTAAGTTTTAGGGAAAAAATATAATTTATAATTTTCTTTCTTTTTTCTAAAACATGCCGAACAGATGCGATAGCTTTTGCCAAAAACGCTTTCATTGATAAAGAACAACAAAATTAAAAGTTCGAATGCCATCAGATACAACTGCCTTTCTAGTTCTAACTATAAACCAAGACATGTAACGAATAAATTTTTTTTCGAAATTGATAAAAAAAATTATACCATTGTATAATGGATAAAATTTGAAGAAAAAAATTCTTATCAAAAAAAGTGGTGGGGGTAATATGGAGTGGGGGTAATATCAATATCTCTGTTATTATAAGTGATGGAAAAAAACTAATTTGATAGGTAGGTAGGTAATGATTAACGATTGAAAATGCAACAAAAATTTTTTTGCCATGTTGTCACATTTTCGAGTTATTCCAGGAAAACTGGATCTCTGGAACGGCTACAGATATGACCTTGAAACTTTCACCATCATATAGAGTTTGCATCCAGGATTAGATTTATGAAAAAAAATTTTCACATTTTCCATAACCTAAGATTTTCATATTGCGCATGCTCATACTATGACAGCTGTCAAAATAAACTATAGCAATGTCAGTGGCCACGTATCTACCCTGTCGATACCAGTTTATACTTTTCTTCTAGCATTTGTAGTTTCAGATATCTCGTGACAAAAAGTTTTCCAAATTAATACATTAGCAGTATATCTATATATATTCACGTATTCGTTTTCCCTAACGTTTCCCTATACTATACGTACTATTGCTACTACAATACACTGCCAGTATATCTATATATATTTTCATTTCTATTGCACGTGCTATGCAGTATATGTGTAGTATATGTGTGTATTATTATACGTAGAGGGGTAGGTAGGTAGTGCTGCTGGTGTCCTTTGTGTGTATATGTATGGGTCTTTATAAAAGTTAAATTTGCATGCGAATTTGCATACGGGGTGGGTTAATTTATTATATTTTATATTTAACGTTTCTTATATGAGGTGAGTTAATTTAATAATAGAATAAATTAATTAATTAATTATTGACTATAATCCAATTTTTTATACAGGGTGGATCCATTTTTTAATTAGAGTAATTTATATAGTGTTTTGTTATATATGTATAGGGTGAGTTACTTGAATAAATTAATTACCTAATTATTTACATGAATCCAAATTTATATACAGGGTGTGTCCATATTTACATTTCAGCAGTACATGTAATTTATGTAAAGTATTTTGTCATATATGTATAGGGTGGGTTACTTTAATAATAGAATAAATTAATTAATTAATTATTGATATTCCAATTTTTTATACAGGGTGGATCAATTTTTTAATTAGAGTAATTTATATAAAGCAATTTGTTATATATGTATATAGGGTGAGTTGCTTTTATAAATTAATTATTTAAATATTCACATAGATAAAAATTTATATACAGGGGGTGTCCATTTTACATTTGAACAATACATGTAATTTATGTAAAGTATTTTGTTATATATGATGTATAGGGTGGGTTACTTTAATAAATTAATTACTTAATTATTGACTATCCAATTTTTCATACAGGGTGGACCATTTTTTTAATTAGAGTATATTATGTAATTTATATAAAGTATTTTGTTATATATGTATAGGGTGGGGTACTTTAATAAATTAATTATTTAAATATTTACATGACTCCAATTTTTTATACAGGGTGGACCAATTTTTATATTAGAACAAATACATGTATTTTTTTGACATTTCTTATACAGGGTGAGTTGCTTTAATATAGAATAACTTAATTAATTTTTTTTTTGTAAAATGCGATGTTGCCAAGTCGAATTTCCTAAGTTTTAGGGAAAAAATTAAATATTCATTATACTTAGTATATTCCTGCTAAGAATAATTTAATTAATTTTTTTTTTTATAAATGCGATGTTGCCAAGTCTAATTTCCTAAGTTTTAGGGAAAAAATTAAATTTTCATTATACTTAGTATATTACTGCTAAGAATAATTTAATTAATTTTTTTTTTATAAATGCGATGTTGCCAAGTCTAATTTCCTAAGTTTTAGGGAAAAAATTAAAATTTCATTATACTTAGTATATTCCTGCTAAGAATAATTTAATTAATTTTTTTTTTGATAAATGCAATGTTGCCAAGTCGAATTTCCTAAGTTTTAGGGAAAAAATTAAATTTTCATTATACTTAGTATATTCCTGCTAAGAATAATTTAATTAAATTTTTTTTTGATAAATGCAATGTTGCCAAGTCGAATTTCCTAAGTTTTAGGGAAAAAATTAAAATTTCATTATACTTAGTATATTACTGCTAAGAATAATTTAATTAAATTTTTTTTTTATAAATGCGATGTTGCCAAGTCGAATTTCCTAAGTTTTAGGGAAAAAATAAAATTTTCATTATACTTAGTATATTACTGCTAAGAATAACTTAATTAAATTTTTTTTTGATAAATGCGATGTTGCCAAGTCGAATTTCCTAAGTTTTAGGGAAAAAATTTAATTTTCATTATACTTAGTATATTACTGCTAAGAATAACTTAATTAATTTTTTTTTTGATAAATGCGATGTTGCCAAGTCGAATTTCCTAAGTTTTAGGGAAAAAATTAAATTTTCATTATACTTAGTATATTACTGCTAAGAATAACTTAATTAATTTTTTTTTTGTAAAATGCGATGTTGCCAAGTCTAATTTCCTAAGTTTTAGGGAAAAAATGTAATTTTAATTATACTTACTATATTACTGCTAAGAATAACTTAATTAAATTTTTTTTTTGTAAAATGCAATGTTGCCATGACAAATTTCCTAAGTTTTAGGGAAAAAATATAATTTATAATTTTTATTCTTTTTTCTTAAACATGCCGAACAGATGCGATAGCTTTTGCCAAAAACGCTTTCATTGATAAAGAACAACAAAATTATAAGTTCGAATGCTATCAGATACAACTGCCACTCTAGTTCTAACTATAAACCATAAGTCGTAACAAATAATTTTTTTTTCGAAATTGATAAAAAAAATTATACCATTGTATAGTGGATAAAATTTGAAGAAAAAAATTCTTATCAAAAAAAGTGGTGGGGGTAATATGGAGTGGGGGTAATATCAATATCTCTGTTATTATAAGTGATGGAAAAAAACTAATTCGATAGGTAGATAGGTAATGATTAACGATTGAAAATGCAACAAAAATTTTTTTGCCATGTTGTCACATTTTCGAGTTATTCCAGGAAAACTGGATCTCTGGAACGGCTACAGATATGACCTTGAAACTTTCACCATCATATAGAGTTCGCATCCAGGATTTGATTTATGAAAAAAAATTTTCACATTTTCCATAACCTAAGATTTTCATATTGCGCATGCTCACACTATGACAGCTGTCAATGCGCACTATGTCTATTGGACTGGTTCCCTATTAACCCTGTCGATTCCAGTTTATACTTTTCTTCCAGCTATTATAGTTTCCCGGGAAAAGTGACAACAAATTTCCAAAATTAATACATTAGCAGTATATCTATATATATTCACGTATTCGTTTTCCCTATACGTTGCCCTATACTATACGTACTATTGCTACTACAATACACTGCCAGTATATCTATATATATTTTCATTTCTATTGCACGTGCTATACAGCATATGTGTAGTATGTGTGTGTATTATATTATACGGATAGGAGTAGGTAGTGCTCTGGTGTCCTTTATGTGTGTATGTATAGGTTTTTATAAAAGTTAAATTTGCATACGGGGTGGTGGGTTAATTTATTATATTTTATATTTAACGTTTATTTCTTATATGAGGTGAGTTAATTTAATAATAGAATAAATTAATTAATTAATTATTGACATATTCCAATTTTTTATACAGGGTGGATCCTTTTTTTAATTAGAGTAATTTATATAAAGTGTTTTGTTATATATGTATATAGGGTGAGTTGCTTGAATAAATTAATTATTTAAATATTTACATGAATATAAATTTATATACAGGGTGTGTCCATTTTACATTTCAACAATACATGTAATTTCTATAAATTATTTTGTTATATATGTATAGGGTGAATTACTTTAATAATAGAATAAATTAATTAATTAATTATTGACTATAATCCAATTTTTTATACAGGGTGGATCAATTTTTTAATTAGAGTAATTTATATAAAATATTTTGTTATATATATATAGGGTGAGTTACTTTTATAAATTAATTATTTAAATATTCACATAGATAAAAATTTATATACAGGGTGTGTCCATATTTACATTTCAGCAGTACATGTAATTTATATAAAGTATTTCGTTATATATGTATAGGGTGGGTTACTTTAATAAAATAATTATTTAAATATTTACATGACTCCAATTTTTTATACAGGGTGGACCAAGTTTTATATTGGAACAAATACATGTATTTTTTCGACATTTCTTATACAGGGTGAGTTACTTTAATAATAGAATAAATTATTTATATGATGTATTGTTAAATGCAATGTTGCCAAGTCTAATTTCCTAAGTTTTAGGGAAAAATTGTAATTTTCATTACAGTTAGTATATTACTGCTAAGAATAACTTAATTATTATTTTTTTTTATAAATGCAATGTTGCCAAGTCTAATTTCCTAAGTTTTAGGGAAAAATTGTAATTTTTATTACAGTTAGTATATTACTGCTAAGAATAACTTAATTATTATTTTTTTTTATAAATGCAATGTTGCCAAGTCTAATTTCCTAAGTTTTAGGGAAAAATTGTAATTTTCATTACAGTTAGTATATTACTGCTAAGAATAACTTAATTATTATTTTTTTTTATAAATGCAATGTTGCCAAGTCTAATTTCCTAAGTTTTAGGGAAAAATTGTAATTTTCATTACAGTTAGTATATTACTGCCAAGAATAACTTAATTATTATTTTTTTTTATAAATGCAATGTTGCCAAGTCTAATTTCCTAAGTTTTAGGGAAAAATTGTAATTTTCATTACAGTTAGTATATTACTGCCAAGAATAACTTAATTAAATTTATTTTTCATAAATGCGATGTTGCCAAGTCGAATTTCCTAAGTTTCAGGGAAAAAATGTAATTTTCATTACAGTTAGTATATTAAAATAATATACTAACTGATGATTAAAATAATCAATAATATATTGCTATTATTACTGTTTCAATTAATATAAGGTAAGCTGAAAAATTAAGTAAAATTTATTGATGTAAAAATGTCATTTTTTTCTATAGATTGTTGATGTTAGTAACATTGCCAAATTTCGTAGCAATTAAATTAAATTTAAAGATAGAATAGTAATTTAGGTACATTTAAATTTCAAAACCCTGCGTACTTTTCATCTATAAATTATAAAATTTTCCAATAATCTGAATATAGTCAATATATTAATATCGATTATTTCATCTATGGCATCGATATATTCGGATAATAATCGATTATTTTTTTATCATATCTACTCTATGTCTTTTAATATTTGTCACATGGCTATGATATTTTCTTTATATTTTTGACACTTACCAATTTAAAAGTCACCCTCAAGTTAAAAGAAAAACAAAACGTTAAATTATACTTATTATATTACTGCACAGAATAACTTAATTAATTTTTTTTTTTGTTAAATGCGATGTTGCCAAGTCTAATTTCTTAAGTTTTAAATACAATTTATAATTTTCTTTCTTTTTTCTAAAACATGCCGAACAGATGCGATAGCTTTTGCCAAAAACGCTTTCATTGATAAAGAACAACAAAATTAAAAGTTCGAATGCTATCAGATACAACTGCCTTTCTAGTTCTAACCGTAAACTATGTCATCTGACGATCCGTCGACGTTCCTTTATTGACTCGACGGGCAGTTTCCGGGAAACCAAAGATTTTGGGTTCCGGGGGAAGTATGGTTGCAAAGCTGAAACTTAAAGGAATTGACGGAAGGGCACCACCAGGAGTGGAGCCTGCGGCTTAATTTGACTCAACACGGGAAACCTCACCAGGCCCGGACACCGGAAGGATTGACAGATTGAGAGCTCTTTCTTGATTCGGTGGGTGGTGGTGCATGGCCGTTCTTAGTTGGTGGAGCGATTTGTCTGGTTAATTCCGATAACGAACGAGACTCTAGCCTGCTAAATAGGCGCAATATGACATCGCAAAGGCCAGCCGGTTTGATTTAAAGGGTTGCGAGGTGGCGTCAAGGCGTTTATCTCGTGCTCTTGTCAGATTGTGCGCGGTTTTTACTGTCGGCGTATAAATAATTCTTCTTAGAGGGACAGGCGGCTTTTAGCCGCACGAGATTGAGCAATAACAGGTCTGTGATGCCCTTAGATGTTCTGGGCCGCACGCGCGCTACACTGAAGGAATCAGCGTGTCCTCCCTGGCCGAGTGGCCCGGGTAACCCGCTGAACCTCCTTCGTGCTAGGGATTGGGGCTTGCAATTGTTCCCCATGAACGAGGAATTCCCAGTAAGCGCGAGTCATAAGCTCGCGTTGATTACGTCCCTGCCCTTTGTACACACCGCCCGTCGCTACTACCGATTGAATGATTTAGTGAGGTCTTCGGATCGATGCGCGATGACGTCTTGACGTTTATCGATGTATCCGAGAAGATGACCAAACTTGATTATTTAGAGGAAGTAAAAGTCGTAACAAGGTTTCCGTAGGTGAACCTGCGGAAGGATCATTAATGTAAAAATAATAATAATTATATGTAAATTATGTATGTACATTATAAAACATATATATAGAGATTACATAAAAAAATTATTAAAATAATGTGATTCTGTCATTATATATTATACATATATAGGAGCGTCGTATACATATTGTATGTATGTATATGCTATTATAATATGTGTGTAATAAAATGATATTAAATTTTTGGAACATATATAGGAATGTGGTATTTTGTGGTACCTGTTAAGAAATTATATTCTTCTTATACTTATCTATTATATAAGACACATACATTGGAAACATTGAAACAAAACATTTAGATAGTATCTAATGTTGTTTCTTGCTGCATATCATTTTATAATGATGTTTTAAGATCCGTTGCCTTTGTAGTAATAATAGTGTTTATAGTAGATATTATAAGACCAAATGGCATAGGAGGTAAGATATCTATACAATATAATACAAATATATATATGTATGTATATTTATATATATATATATATGTAATATTGTAGTGTATGTAGTTATGTAGAATGTATGTAGTTATTTATGTAGGAAAAGTAAAGAATATTTTTTGTTTATTGTATGTAGTATATATATAAAATAATACATCTATATAATATGGTTTAAAGTATTTCGCCACAGATGTCCATAAACATATAAATTAAAATTAAAAAACAAATACGTTTGATATGGAGGAATTTCAAAAGAAGAATGAAGTCAGCTAGTAGGCTAGCCAGCTAGCTATTCACTAGCCGAATTCAGAGAAGAATAAGAAGTCACACTCTATATAATATGTGTATGTTAATAAATTAATTTATGTAGTCGAAAGAGAGATGATATTCGAACCAAGTTTCTCATGCACACATATAATATGTTGTACATATATATGTATCTCAATTCTATGAAATCGTAGTACGCATAAATTGTGTGTGAGATTGTGGTTGGATAACAAAATAAAATTAATGAAAATAATAGAAGAAACTATTAGAAATTACCCTAAACGGTGGATCACTTGGCTCGTGGGTCGATGAAGAACGCAGCTAATGGCGCGTCAACTTGTGAACTGCAGGACACATGAACATCGACAATTCGAACGCACATTGCGGTCCTCGGATACCTGATCCCGGACCACTCCTGGCTGAGGGTCGTTTCATATTAAAAGAATGCATCCGACTATTAAAAATTAGAAAGTTATTTTGAAATTCATGTATGTATAATAAGATGTATAATAATACGTATTCTGGTGGAATATGTAGTGTACTTGTATGTATAATAATCAGAGTAATTTTCTAAATTGATGATGCTAAGTGGATGGAATGTGTAGTGAAGTAGCATTGTTGAATGTCAATAAAAAGAAAAGAAAACGTATGCACGTAACACGGCATCCAAATATAAATTCAATAAACTGGTAAAATATACACAATATATATAAATTAGTTAAATACTAAGAAAAAAAAAAAACATTAGATATATATGCAATATGCTTATATAACATATATGTTATAATATGTTGTTGTATCAATTGCATAGAAAATGTTGAATATATAATGATTTTACCACATATACAAAATATAATATTTGATAATGATGAACATAGTATATTATTATTTGCTTCATATAAATGATAAGAGATGATGATTGACATCATATATGAGTAGAACAATGTGTGCGTGCAATCAGTTTTCATGTTTCACATTGAACATATATATATATATAATCAGAATCTCATGATGATGCAATGTTTATTGAAATTGTTGAATATTATATGTACATGTATATATGAGAATAATAAAACGATAGATATGTCGCAACAGAGACAACACAGAACGTTTACAACATATATATATATATATATTCATTTTTAGTATAAAATGGAAATAAAATTAAATATTTGTTTGTAATGGTGTAATGGTGTAAGACATGGACGTGTATTCGTTTTTTTATCTAACTAAATATATATATGTATTTTTCATATAAAATGAAAAACACATCGTTTTTCAGATTCATATCGATCGACCTCAGAGTAGGAGAGATTACCCGCTGAATTTAAGCATATTATTAAGCGGAGGAAAAGAAACTAACTAGGATTCCCTTAGTAGCTGCGAGCGAACAGGGAAAAGCCCAGCACCGAATCCCGCGTTCAAATTAATGGACGTTAGGAAATGTGGTGTTAGGGAGGATACATTATCCCAGGATATAATAACGCGTCCAAGTCCTTCTTGAACGAGGCCATTGTCCATAGAGGGTGCCAGGCCCGTATTGACCGTTAATTGTCTTGGGAGTATCTCTCCTAAGAGTCGGGTTGCTTGAGAGTGCAGCCCTAAGCGGGTGGTAAACTCCATCTAAGGCTAAATATTACCACGAGACCGATAGCGAACAAGTACCGTGAGGGAAAGTTGAAAAGCACTTTGAAGAGAGAGTTCAATAGTACGTGAAACCGTTTAGGGGTAAACCTGAGAAACCCGAAAGGTCGAAGGAAGAAATTCATTCGTGTTTCATTATTGACGGAATTGTGTATGGTTAGACGGCATATATATCTGATTATCAATTTGATAATTATGGATGTATGTGTCGCTACATATCATTTTCGAATCTGATGGTGAACACGTGCACTTTTCTTCTGGTAGGACGTCGCGATCCGTTAGGAATATTGTCGGTCTATGATGATTATTTTGCGGTATAGTTCATTGATACATATATAATTTGTATTATGTATGATAGTATTGATGAAGCCGTTGTATCTGGCCGATTTACCTGACGGTAAACTGAATGGTTAAAGGTCGCTATCATTTTCGATGAGCGTTAGAGGCGAGACAAGTGTATCAATTGGAAAATGACATTGTTATTTTGCATATATTTATATATGTGTGAGATGATGATGTTTTCGGTAATCGGTATTTATATCGATTCCGAGCCATTGGTATATTGGTGGTCGAGCATATCTCTGACCGACCTTATCATATGTGAATATGAAACCAATCTGCGACGCTATAGCTTTGGGTACTTTCAGGACCCGTCTTGAAACACGGACCAAGGAGTCTAGCATGTTCGCAAGCCATTGGGATATAAAACCTATAGGCAAAATGAAAGTGAAATCAATTTAATTCAATTTGAATTGAAGGGAAGATGTGTAATGGGTCTTTTCGTATTTTTCCGAAATATGGAATGACACATTATATCGCATTCCCGGGGCGTTTAAATTTCATTTTTTCCTTTAATTAGGATGGATGAGATTATGCGCACCAAGAGTGTACACGCTGGGACCCGAAAGATGGTGAACTATGCCTGGTCAGGACGAAGTCAGGGGAAACCCTGATGGAGGTCCGTAGCGATTCTGACGTGCAAATCGATCGTCGGAACTGGGTATAGGGGCGAAAGACTAATCGAACCATCTAGTAGCTGGTTCCCTCCGAAGTTTCCCTCAGGATAGCTGGCGCTCGTTTATGACATGATGATCGGATCACCGATCATCATGTTGGAACGAGTCTCATCCGGTAAAGCGAATGATTAGAGGCATTGGGGTCGAAACGACCTCAACCTATTCTCAAACTTTAAATGGGTGAGATCTCCGGCTTGCTTAACATTGCGCATATTCTTTTATGTGTGCTATGAAGCCGTGAGATTTCGGATCAGAGTGCCAAGTGGGCCATTTTTGGTAAGCAGAACTGGCGCTGTGGGATGAACCAAACGTTGAGTTAAAGCGCCTAAATCGACGCTTATGGGATACCATGAAAGGCGTTGGTAACTTAAGACAGCAGGACGGTGGCCATGGAAGTCGGAATCCGCCAAGGAGTGTGTAACAACTCACCTGCCGAAGTTACTAGCCCTGAAAATGGATGGCGCTAAAGCGTCGTGCTTATACTCGACCGTTAGTGGCATGTGCGATATGATGCATTTAATATTTAAAAAAAAAATGTATGATATCATGAAGCCCTAACGAGTAGGAGGGTCGCGACGGTGAGCGCAGAAGGGTTGGCCGTGAGGCCGTCTGGAGCCGCCGTCGGTGCAGATCTTGGTGGTAGTAGCAAATACTCCAGCGAGGCCCTGGAGGACTGACGTGGAGAAGGGTTTCGTGTGAACAGCCGTTGCACACGAGTCAGTCGATCCTAAGCCCTAGGCTAATGCCGATGTTGATGTGGTGTATATTTATTTAAAAAAGATAGATATATAAATTTTATAAAATTATGTGTATGTGATGTATGTGATTGATGTTGTTGTATGTGGTGGTTAGTGTTGTGTGTAGTTAGTATAGTATTATACAAAGTATGTACATCATAAATACTAAATATATATATATATATGTTTAAAATATTAAATATTAGTGTTTTATTTTTTTATATATATATTACACTAAATAAAATTAATTATTTTATAATATATATAGTGTCGTGTATGTATATACATACACACACACACACACACACAAACACACACACACATATATATATACATACATATAAATATATGTATATCTATTATTATTATTATGAGCACACACCCATTGGGCGAAAGGGAATCCGGTTCCTATTCCGGAACCTGGCAGCGGAACCGTTCAAAATTCGGGCCCCTTTTTTAAGTGGTTCGTCGGGGTAACCCAAAAGGACCCGGAGACGCCGTCGGGAGATCCAGGAAGAGTTTTCTTTTCTGCATGAGCGTTCGAGTTCCATGGAATCCTCTAGCAGGGAGATATGGTTTGGAACGCGAAGAGCACCGCAGTTGCCGCGGTGTCTGGATCATCCCCTCGGACCTTGAAAATCCGGGAGAGGGCCACGTGGAGGCGTCGCGCCAGTTCGTACCCATATCCGCAGCAGGTCTCCAAGGTGAAAAGCCTCTAGTCGATAGAATAATGTAGGTAAGGGAAGTCGGCAAATTGGATCCGTAACTTCGGGATAAGGATTGGCTCTGAGGATCGGGGCGTGTCGGGCTTGTCGAGGAAGTGGGTTTTGGTTAACGTGCCGGGCCTGGGCGAGGAGAAACTCTTTAGCGTACGTTATGAAACTGTTAATGTTGGTTGTTGTCGCTGTGTATGATGATGAGATTGGTGTAGGTTATGATGTTTGTGGTGGATTGATTGCGTTTCGTGCGCGATTGATTTGTCCTCGTCATATTCATGCATTATTTTGTTTAATCACAGTTGTCGATTCCATATTGATGGATAATTCGTACGTGCGTATTGAAGAGATTGGATCCGAGCTCGGTCCCGTGACTTGGCCTCCCGCGGAACCGGCTTGCTGTGAGGTACTCGTTTAATTTGGTGATTGTGCAATTGTTAATTATTGATTTTTGTACGATTACTATAGGCGTGTATATCCTCTTCGGCCGCTATTTAACGATCAGCTCAGAACTGGCACGGACCGGGGGAATCCGACTGTCTAATTAAAACAAAGCATTGCGATGGTCTTAACGTGATGTTGACGCAATGTGATTTCTGCCCAGTGCTCTGAATGTCAAAGTGAAGAAATTCAATCAAGCGCGGGTAAACGGCGGGAGTAACTATGACTCTCTTAAGGTAGCCAAATGCCTCGTCATCTAATTAGTGACGCGCATGAATGGATTAACGAGATTCCCGCTGTCCCTACCTACTGACTAAACAGCCAAGGTGAATAGACGTGTGTGCGCAAGCGGTTATTGAATTTTTGAAAAGTGGTGGATTTTTTAAAAGTTTTTTAATAACAAATTATACGGTCGTGTGCGGATTAATTTTCTGTTTAATTTGACGTAAAAGTTGAGTTAATCGGACAATTAATAAGAAAGTTATTGGGAAAATTGTGAATTTCCATTGTTCTTATTAGAACAATTTTGGGTGGAATTTTCAAGTTTTTGGCAATACCTGAGGTACATTTGGTGAAAGAATATCCAATAAGGGGTAAGTCTTTGCATGATTTAAACATTTGCATGCTTTAAATCGGTATAATTAAGGATAAAATTAAAATTAAAAAATTAATATAAAAACGTGACCTGTTAGAGGTTAGTGACGTGTACTTACGTATAAGTAAGGGGCGTCATATCGACATCGAAAATCGTTGTTTGACTTTTGTCGATATAACAGATTTTCGATTTTTAGTTAAGGTTAGATTATATTGTTAACTAATTAACAAACAATTATAAAAATTGTTTATAAATTGTTTATTTTTGTAATACGGGTATAATAACGGTTTTGGGCAAAATATATATATTTTTATATATTTTTATATATTTTTAGGTATTTTTAGAGATTAAAAAATTTTTAGAGGTACGTATAATTAATATACGTTTAATATGGGTAGTAGGGAGAAAGTAAGGAAGAGGATGAAGGAAGTGTCCTCCGATGATGAGTCGGTGGTTAGCGGCATGTCTGCCGTTAGTGATCGGCAAACGAGGAGGGAAAAAAGAAGAAAAAACAACAAGGAACTGGAGATAAAATTATATAAAAATATGGATGGAAAAGGCAATACAACTGGACGGGAGAGTGAAATGGACAGTAGTAGAGTGTTGGAAAGTAGCGTGGTGGAAAGCGAAATGGAGGGAAAACAATATGGGAAGAGGGGAAATGCCCAAAAAATCGAAAAGGCATGTAATAAAATTATGAAGGTAATGAGCAAATATGTGCAGGGAAAAATGGAATTTGGAAAAGTCGACCAAATGATGGTATGTAGTGAAGTGCATACCATTATGGGGTCGGTGAATAGATGGTTGTTGGAGGATACAGATGATGGAATGGCAAAAATAATGGGAAGAATGGAAAAGTTGGAAAAACGGATGGAAAATGCTGGAAAAATTAATATAAAGAGGCAAAAAAATGTAGAAAATATGAATACCAGGATTGAAGAGTATGATGGAAGCGGCGAAGAAAGCGCTTTCGTAGAAGTAGAAAAAGCACGAAAAGGGAGGTCAATGTCGAGTAGAAGGACAAAGGTCAAAACCTTTGCCCAAGTTTTGAAAGATTCAAGTAGGCCTAGAAAAGAGAAAGATATTAAGAATGATTGGGTTAAGCCGGTTGGTATAAAGAAGTATGATGTTATTGTTAGTAAGGAAGGTGAAAACAATAGTCAGCAGGTAGTCAAGGACGTAAAAAAGGTCCTGTTGAATAATCAAGTAAACCAGATTAAGGCAATTCGAAGAGTCCAAAATGGGAAAATAATTTTGGAGATGAAGAGTGAATTGCAGCAGAGAAGAGTTGAAGATATTCTGAATAAGAATAAAGAGATTATAGTGAAGAGGGGGTATGAAAAATTACCTCGATTTAAGATCAGTGGTGTTTACGAAGGATACAAAGAGGAAGAGTTAATAGAGGCAATTATTAACGAGAATGGAGACGTATTAGGAGAGACTACTGAAAATGCTAAGAAAAGCATGAGGGTAGTGAGGAAAATTGGAAATCGCTTCAATAAAACGAAAGCGACATGGGTTATCGAGGTAGCATCCGAAGTTTTTACCAAGGTAATGAAAAACGGGTACGTATTGTTGGAATTAGAGAAAGTTGCAGTTAATGAATACATAGATGTAAGTATGTGTTATAAGTGCAGCGCCTTCGGACATATTGCAAAATATTGCAAGTGGGAAGTTGAATGTTACAACTGTGGTGGTAAACATGAGGGGCGATCGTGTACGGAGAAAGTTAGGTGCTGTCCTAATTGCAAAAAATTAGGAAAACAGCGAGAAAGTTGTGGACATTCCGCGAATTCGTTGGAATGTCCGGTGTACCGGAAAAAGTTGGCCATGGAGCGAGGTAAGATAAATTATTAAATTATTAAATAAAATTAAAAATGGATAATATAAAAATTTTACAAATTAATTTAGGAAAAGGAAAAGAGGCGACAAGTTTGATGAGGGAAATGGTGAAAAGGATGAAAGTAAGTATTGTAATGGTACAAGAGAGGTATATGTATGAGAATGAGTGGAAGGACTGGAATTATTTTGGTGATGGAAAAGTGAGAGTGTGGGTGAAAAAAATATTAAAGCCAAAATTGGTTGATATTGAAGGTAAGGGTAATATAGTAATTGTAATGTGTCAATATGAAGGTAAGAGATTAATATTGGTAAATGGATACCAGGAGCCAGGAAAGAATAATAAGATATGGTCAATGGTAGAGAAAAAAGTGAAAAAGTATAAAATGGATGTGATAATAGCAGGAGATTTTAATGCTAAAAATGAAGTATGGGGAGGAAAAGAAACGGATAAGAGAGGAGAAATAATCATGGAATCGGTAATGAGTAATGGATGGAACTTGGAAAATGATGGATTATCTGAGCCTACATTTACAAATACCAGAGGTTTTGTAAGTTGGGTAGATATTACTATAAGCAAAAATATAGTAATAGAAAATTGGTCAGTTAGTGATGAAGAAACACTAAGTGATCATAAGTATATTACTTATGAAGTAAAAGGAGAAATGAATAAGTTAAGAAAGAAAAGAATATGGGATTTTGAAAATACAGATTGGATGAAATTTCAAGAAGTATTGAAAAATTCCATGGAAAAACAAGATGGTAATATCGAAAGAGAGGCTGAGATAATTCAGAAATGTTGTCAAGATGTTACGAGAAAACATGTAAAACGGAAAGAAATTAATGATAAAGAGAAAATTAGCTGGTGGAATAAAAATCTAAAGAAATTGAGAAGTTTAGTTAGAAATAAAAGAAGAAAATATCAAAATGAAACTGATATTGACACCAGAGAAGAATATAGAAAAGAATATTTAAAATTACGAATAAAATATAAAATAATGATAAAAGAAGCAAAAGAGGAAAGTATTAGAAAAGAAATAAAAGAATTACAAGAAGAACAACCTTGGAATAGGTTGTGGAAAATAATGAAAGTTGGAAAAAAATGGGAAAATAGGAAAATTAAGAAAAGAAATGATGGAAGTATTATAATAGATGAAGAAGAAGAAGAAAAAGAATTGATTAAAGAATCTTTTGTGGTCAATACTAAGAAAGAGAATGAAGATGAAGTTAAATTAAAAAATAGAAATAGAAGATTTTATAGTAACAACGATGAATTGTTTACTAGTAAAGAGATAGAAGAAAGGGTTGGGAAAATGCCAAAGAAGAAGGCCGTTGGTAAAGATGGAATACCTAATGAAGTATTAGTATATATATTTGATTCTATAGGTAATAGAATCATTGATTTATATAATAAATGTTTCAGGGAAGGTGTATTTCCTAAGATATGGAAATATGCCACCGTAATATGGATTCCAAAGAAAGATAATGGGTACAGGCCAATAAGTTTACTACCAGCATTGGGAAGAGTGCTGGATGCATTACTTACTGCAAGAATGCAGTATGTAATGGAGAAAAGAAACTTATATAATGAAAGGCAGTATGGATTCAGAAGTGGAAGAGGAACAGTAATGGCTGTGGAAAAAATTGTTGAAGAACTGAAAATTAATAAAGAGAAGAAATTGCATTCTCTAGTGATAGCATTGGATTTGAAAAATGCTTTCAATACAGCTTGGGTAATTACTGTGGAAGAAAGATTGGAAAAATATGAAATTCCAGATAATTTGCGAAAAATAGCTGTGAATTTCATGTTGAATAGAAGAATATGGATAGGAAAAGAAGATAATAGCGTAGGGATAAGTAAAGGATGTCCTCAGGGATCTGGATTAGGACCGATTCTATGGTTATTAGTAATGGAAGGATGGTTTGAAGTTATGGAAAAAATGAAAAAAGAACATGATATTCCAGTAACATATCAAGCTTATGCTGATGATCAGATAATTATATTATCTGGTAAATCAGCGAAGAGTATAGAAAAAGACTGGAAAATTGTCAAAGAAACAGTAGAGTCTTGGGCTGTTGGAGAAAAATTGAAATATAATGGAGTTAAAACAGAAGCAATGTTTGTTTCTTGTAGGAAAATATTGCGAGATCCTATAATATATTGGGATCAAGATAAAATAATGATGAAGAAACATATAAAATATTTGGGTGTCGTAATAGATACCAAAATGTTTTATATTGAGCATATTAAAGAAATAAGAAAAAAGATTACAACAGTGTCAAGCAAGTGGATTGGAGTGATGAAGAGAAAGTATGGTTTCAATAGAAACACATGTAAAGTGGTGTATGATAGCGTCATACAACCAGCAGTATTGTATGGAGCTGAGATCTGGGGTGAAAGAGCTTTGGATAGTAGGGTGAAGAAGCAATTGTTGGCAATTCAAAGAATTTGGACCAAAACAATTGTGAAAAGCTACTCAACAGTTTCCAATGACGCGTTAAATGTGTTAGCTGGAACTCCATCTTTAAGTATAGAAGCTTATGCTAGATGGAGTTTCAAGAAAGAAAATAAGATTGAAACTCATATAGGTAGAGGAGCCCATCCAGTGTTTGATGGATTTAAAGAAAACAATGAAGAAAGGGATGATAATAGAAGTATATGGGTGGATGCTGGTGTTACAGAAAATAATGTAGCATATCTAGCATCAACATACAAGGATGATGGAGGGAAATACAATACGGATGGAGTGAAGGTAGAAGGGAAATATAGCTCGACTACAGCTGAAGGGTTAGGAATTATATGGGTATTGAACTGCATTGAAAAATGGCAGTGGAAGAACAATATCACTATATATAATGATAGCAAAACTATGGTAGAGAGAGTAAATGGTAAATGGGCAGAAGATATAATAGGAAGAGAAATTCAAGGATTAGTGGAAAAATTGAAGGGTTTAAATGTAAATATACAGATAAAATGGCAAAAGGGACATGTGAAAGAAAATAAAGAAATGATAGTAGTTGATGAAAAGGTGAAAGAAATTATGAAATTACCAGATAATCTCGTAAATGTATGGGAAGGAATACCATATAAACAAGAAAATAAGCTAAGAATAAAGGAAAGAAAGTTATGGATAATGGAAGAATGGCAGAGTGAATGGATAGATAGCAATAAAGGAAGAGAATTGTACAAGTGGTGCAAGTATGTAGGAAGAAATAGACTGCCACTGAATTTTAAAGCCGTACAAGTAGTTACTGGACATGGTAACTTTAAATACTATTTAGGAAGATTTAAATTAAGTGAAGATAGTACGGTATGTGATTGTAAAGAGGAAGATGAATCTGCTGAACATATAATATGGAAATGCAATATAGAAGCAAGAGCAGATGTAAGGTACAAGTATTGCGAGAAATTACAGGGAAAACGAATAAGACTTCGGAATGAAGAGAATGAAGAAGAGATGGAAATTATTGAAATAATTAATCAATGGGCCAATGAAGTTGTGGAAGAGGAAGATATGTAGAAAATAATTAGAAAACCCGGTAGCCAATCCAGCAAAAAAATTAAAAATATAAAAAAAAAAAAAAAAAAAAAAAAAAAATTATTAAAATTAAAATAAAAATAAAAATTGGTGTATTGTGGTGTTATGTGAGTGAAAGTGTGTGTGTTGTGGTGATGTGTGAGTGCGGGAGGGTCTTCTTTCCCCGGTAATTTTTGGGTGAGTTGGAGGTGGAGGAGTTCTCTTGCCAGTGGAGTCAAAGTTTAGTGGGAAAAACTTGCCGAAAGCCTAAAGGCGGGTCGGTGCAACAGCAATTAAAAAACATGATTTTATCATGTTAATTGTTGTTGTAAAACAATTTGTTCTTGTCCCTACCTACTTAGTCTTGACTAAACAGCCAAGGTGAATAGACGTGTGTGCGCAAGCTGGTTATAAATTTTTGAAAAGTGGTGGATTTTTTAAAAAGTTTTTAATAACAAATTATACGGTCGTGTGCGGATTAATTTTCTGTTTAATTTGACGTAAAAGTTGAGTTAATCGGTCAATTAATAAAAAAGTTATAAACAAAACAGTGAATTTCCATTGTTCTTATTAGAACAATTTTGGGTGGAATTTTCCAGTTTTTGGAGATAGCTGAGGGAAATCTGGTAGTAGAATATCCAATAAGGGGTAAGTCTTTGCATGTTTTAAACATTTGCATGCTTCAAATCGGTATAATTAAGGATAAAATTAAATTTAAAAAATTAATATAAAAACGTGACCTGTTAGAGGTTAGTGACGTGTACTTACGTATAAGTAAGGGGCGTCATATCGACATCGAAAATCGTTGTTTGACTGTTGTCGATATAACAGATTTTCGATTTTTTGTTAAGGTTAGATTATAGTGTTAATTAATTAATAAATAATTATAAAAATTGTTTATAAATTGTTTATTTTGTGATACGGTTTAATTAACGGTGTTGGGTAAAATATATATATTTTTATATATTTTTAAGTATTTTTTATTTTTATAAATAAAAAAAAAATTTTTTTTTAGAGGTACGTATATTTTATATACGGAAATATGAGTAGTAGGGAGAAAGTAAGGAAGAGAATGAAGGAAGTGTCCTCCGATGAAGAGTCGGTGGTTAGCGGAATCTCTGCCGTTAGTGAGCGGCAAACAAGGAGGGAAAAAAGGAGGAAAAGTAACAAAGAACTGGAAATTAAGTTGTATAAGAGTGTTGGTAAAAAAGGCGATACAAGTGAAATGGACAGCAGTAGAGTGATGGAAAGTAGCATAGTGGAAAGTGAAATGGAAGGAGAACGACATGGGAAAAAAGGAAATGCCCAAACAATTGAAAGGGCATGTAAAAAAATAATGAAGATTATGAGCAAATATGTACAAGGAAAAATGGATTTTGGAAAAATGGATCAAATGATGGTATGTAGTGAGGTACATACCATTATGGGGTCGGTAAATAGGTGGCTACTGGAGGAAAAAGACGATGGGATGACGAAAATATTGGGAAGAATGGAAAAGTTGGAGAAAAAAATGGAAAATGTTGGAAAAATGAATATGAAGAGGCAAAAAAATGTAGAAAACATAAATAACAGGAATGAAGAGTATGATGGGAGCGGCGAAGAAAGCGCTTTCGTAGAAGTAGAAAAAGCAAGAAAAGGGAGGTCAATGTCGAGTAGAAGGACAAAGGTCAAAACCTTTGCCCAAGTTTTGAAGGACTCAAGTAGGCCAAGAAAAGAGAAAAATATCAGAAATGATTGGGTTAAACCTGTTGGTATTAAGAAGTTTGACGTAATTGTCAGTAAGGAAGGTGAAAATAATAGCCAGCAGGTAGTCAAGGATGTTAAAAAGGTTTTGATGAATAATCAAGTTAACCAAATCAAGGCAATTCGAAGAGTCCAAAATGGGAAAATAATTTTGGAGATGAAAAGTGAATTGCAGCAGAGAAAAGTTGAAGATATTCTGAATAAGAATAAAGAGATCACAGTAAAAAGGGGGTATGAAAAATTACCAAGATTTAAGATAAGTGGTGTCTATGAGGGATATCAAGAGGAAGAGTTAATAGAGGCGATTATTAACGAAAATGAAGAGACATTGGGAGAGACTATTGAAAATGCTAAGAAAAGCATGAAGGTAGTCAGGAAAATTGGAAATCGTTTCAATAAAAATAAAGCAACATGGGTTATTGAAGTAGCACCCGAAGTTTTTACTAAGGTAATGAAAAACGGGTACGTATTGTTGGAATTAGAGAAAGTGGCAGTAAATGAATACATAGACGTAAGTATGTGTTATAAGTGTAGCGCCTTCGGACATATTGCAAAATATTGCAAATGGGAAGTGGAATGTTATAACTGTGGAGGTAAACATGAGGGGCGATCGTGTACGGAGAAAGTTAGGTGTTGTCCTAATTGTAAAAAATTAGGAAAACAGCGAGAAAGTTGTGGACATTCCGCGAATTCGTTGGAATGTCCGGTGTACCGGAAAAAGTTGGCCATGGAGCGAGGTAAGATAAATTATTAAATTATTAAATAAAATTAAAAATGGATAATATAAAAATTTTACAAATTAATTTAGGAAAAGGAAAAGAGGCGACAAGTTTGATGAGGGAAATGGTGAAAAGGATGAAAGTAAGTATTGTAATGGTACAAGAGCGGTATATTTATGAAAATGAGTGGAAAGATTGGAATTATTTTGGTGATGGAAAAGTGAGAGTGTGGGTGAAAAAAATATTGAAGCCAAAATTGGTTGATATTGAAGGTAAGGGTAATATAGTAATTGTAATGTGTCAATATGAAGGTAAGAGATTAATATTGGTAAATGGATACCAGGAGCCAGGAAAGAATAATAAGATATGGTCAATGGTAGAGAAAAAAGTGAAAAAGTATAAAATGGATGTGATAATAGCAGGAGATTTTAATGCTAAAAATGAAGTATGGGGAGGAAAAGAAACGGATAAGAGAGGAGAAATAATCATGGAATCGGTAATGAGTAATGGATGGAACTTGGAAAATGATGGATTATCTGAGCCTACATTTACAAATACCAGAGGTTTTGTAAGTTGGGTAGATATTACTATAAGCAAAAATATAGTAATAGAAAATTGGTCAGTTAGTGATGAAGAAACACTAAGTGATCATAAGTATATTACTTATGAAGTAAAAGGAGAAATGAATAAGTTAAGAAAGAAAAGAATATGGGATTTTGAAAATACAGATTGGATGAAATTTCAAGAAGTATTGAAAAATTCCATGGAAAAACAAGATGGTAATATCGAAAGAGAGGCTGAGATAATTCAGAAATGTTGTCAAGATGTTACGAGAAAACATGTAAAACGGAAAGAAATTAATGATAAAGAGAAAATTAGCTGGTGGAATAAAAATCTAAAGAAATTGAGAAGTTTAGTTAGAAATAAAAGAAGAAAATATCAAAATGAAACTGATATTGACAACAGAGAAGAATATAGAAAAGAATATTTAAAATTACGAATAAAATATAAAATAATGATAAAAGAAGCAAAAGAGGAAAGTATTAGAAAAGAAATAAAAGAATTACAAGAAGAACAACCTTGGAATAGGTTGTGGAAAATAATGAAAGTTGGAAAAAAATGGGAAAATAGGAAAATTAAGAAAAGAAATGATGGAAGTATTATAATAGATGAAGAAGAAGAAGAAAAAGAATTGATTAAAGAATCTTTTGTGGTCAATACTAAGAAAGAGAATGAAGATGAAGTTAAATTAAAAAATAGAAATAGAAGATTTTATAGTAACAACGATGAATTGTTTACTAGTAAAGAGATAGAAGAAAGGGTTGGGAAAATGCCAAAGAAGAAGGCCGTTGGTAAAGATGGAATACCTAATGAAGTATTAGTATATATATTTGATTCTATAGGTAATAGAATCATTGATTTATATAATAAATGTTTCAGGGAAGGTGTATTTCCTAAGATATGGAAATATGCCACCGTAATATGGATTCCAAAGAAAGATAATGGGTACAGGCCAATAAGTTTACTACCAGCATTGGGAAGAGTGCTGGATGCATTACTTACTGCAAGAATGCAGTATGTAATGGAGAAAAGAAACTTATATAATGAAAGGCAGTATGGATTCAGAAGTGGAAGAGGAACAGTAATGGCTGTGGAAAAAATTGTTGAAGAACTGAAAATTAATAAAGAGAAGAAATTGCATTCTCTAGTGATAGCATTGGATTTGAAAAATGCTTTCAATACAGCTTGGGTAATTACTGTGGAAGAAAGATTGGAAAAATATGAAATTCCAGATAATTTGCGAAAAATAGCTGTGAATTTCATGTTGAATAGAAGAATATGGATAGGAAAAGAAGATAATAGCGTAGGGATAAGTAAAGGATGTCCTCAGGGATCTGGATTAGGACCGATTCTATGGTTATTAGTAATGGAAGGATGGTTTGAAGTTATGGAAAAAATGAAAAAAGAACATGATATTCCAGTAACATATCAAGCTTATGCTGATGATCAGATAATTATATTATCTGGTAAATCAGCGAAGAGTATAGAAAAAGACTGGAAAATTGTCAAAGAAACAGTAGAGTCTTGGGCTGTTGGAGAAAAATTGAAATATAATGGAGTTAAAACAGAAGCAATGTTTGTTTCTTGTAGGAAAATATTGCGAGATCCTATAATATATTGGGATCAAGATAAAATAATGATGAAGAAACATATAAAATATTTGGGTGTCGTAATAGATACCAAAATGTTTTATATTGAGCATATTAAAGAAATAAGAAAAAAGATTACAACAGTGTCAAGCAAGTGGATTGGAGTGATGAAGAGAAAGTATGGTTTCAATAGAAACACATGTAAAGTGGTGTATGATAGCGTCATACAACCAGCAGTATTGTATGGAGCTGAGATCTGGGGTGAAAGAGCTTTGGATAGTAGGGTGAAGAAGCAATTGTTGGCAATTCAAAGAATTTGGACCAAAACAATTGTGAAAAGCTACTCAACAGTTTCCAATGACGCGTTAAATGTGTTAGCTGGAACTCCATCTTTAAGTATAGAAGCTTATGCTAGATGGAGTTTCAAGAAAGAAAATAAGATTGAAACTCATATAGGTAGAGGAGCCCATCCAGTGTTTGATGGATTTAAAGAAAACAATGAAGAAAGGGATGATAATAGAAGTATATGGGTGGATGCTGGTGTTACAGAAAATAATGTAGCATATCTAGCATCAACATACAAGGATGATGGAGGGAAGTACAATACGGATGGAGTAAAGGTAGAAGGGAAATATAGCTCGACTACAGCTGAAGGGTTAGGAATTATATGGGTATTGAACTGCATTGAAAAATGGCAGTGGAAGAACAATATCACTATATATAATGATAACAAAACTATGGTAGAAAGAGTAAATGGTAAATGGGCAGAAGATACAATAGGAAGAGAAATTCAAGGATTAGTGGAAAAGTTGAAAAGTTTAAATGTAAATATACAGATAAAATGGCAAAAGGGACACGTGAAAGAAAATAAAGAAATGATAGTAGTTGATGAAAAAGTGAAAGAAATTATGAAATTACCAGAAAATCTGGTAAATGTATGGGAAGGAATACCATATAAACAAGAAAATAAGCTAAGAATAAAGGAAAGAAAGTTATGGATAATGGAAGAATGGCAGAGTGAATGGATAGATAGCAATAAAGGAAGAGAATTGTACAAGTGGTGCAAGTATGTAGGAAGAAATAGACTGCCACTGAATTTTAAAGCCGTACAGGTAGTTACTGGACATGGTAACTTTAAATACTATTTAGGAAGATTTAAATTAAGTGAAGATAGTACGGTATGTGATTGTAAAGAGGAAGATGAATCTGCTGAACATATAATATGGAAATGCAATATAGAAGCAAGAGCAGATATAAGGTACAAGTATTGCGAGAAATTACAGGGAAAACGAATAAGACTTCGGAATGAAGAGAATGAAGAAGAGATGGAAATTATTGGAATAATTAATCAATGGGCCAATGAAATTGTGGAAGAGGAAGATATGTAGAAAATAATTAGAAAACCCGGTAGCCAATCCAGCAAAAAAATTAAAAAATATATAAAAAATCTGGTAGTTATACCAGGAAGAAAAAAAAAAAAAAAATTTATTATTAAAATTAAAATAAAAATAAAAATTGGTGTATTGTGGTGTTATGTGAGTGAAAGTGTGTGTGTTGTGGTGATGTGTGAGTGTGGGAGGGTCTTCTTTCCCCGGTAATTTTTGGGTGAGTTGGAGGTGGAGGAGTTCTCTTGCCAGTGGAGTCAAAGTTTAGTGGGAAAAACTTGCCGAAAGCCTAATGGCGGGTCGGTGCAACAGCAATTAAAAAAACATGATTTTATCATGTTAATTGTTGTTGTAAAACAATTTGTTCTTGTCCCTACCTACTGAGTCTTGACTAAATAGCCAAGGTGTGTGGACGCGTTTGCGCAAGCTGAAACGAATTTTTTAAAAAGTAGTGGATTTTTTAAAGGTTTTTTAAAAATAAATAGTACGGTCGTGTACGGGTTAATTTCCTGATTAATTAGACGTAAAAGTCGAGTTAATCGGTCAATTAATAAAAAAGTTATAAATAAAACAGTGAATTTCCATTGTTCTTTTTAGAACAATTTTGGGTGGAATTTTCCAGTTTTTGGGGACATCTGAGAAACTTTTGGTAAAAGAATATCCCATAAGGGGTAAGTCTTTGCATGTTTTAAGCATTTGCATGCTTTAAATAGGTATTATTAGAGAAAAAATTGAAAATTAAAAATTAATATAGAAACGTGACCTGTTAGAGGTTAGTGACGTGTACTTACGTATAAGTAAGGGGCGTCATATCGACATCGAAAATCGTTGATTGACGATTGTCGGTATAACAGATTTTCGATTGTTTTTTAGATAAGGTTATTTTATATTATAAGTTATTATAGGGATTAATTAAGGTTTTATTAAGTTTTGGTAAAATAAAAATATTTTTAGGTATTTTTAGGTATTTTTAGAAATAAAAAAAATTATTTTAGTGGTACGTATATTTAATATACGAAAAATATGAGTAGTAGGGAAAAGATAAGGAAGAGGACGAAGGAAGTGTCCTCCGATGATGAGTCGGTCGTTAGCGGCATGTCTGTCGTTAGTGATCGGCAAACGAGGAGGGAAAAAAGAAGAAAAAACAACAAGGAACTGGAGATAAAATTATACAAAAATATGGATGGAAAAGGCAATACAACTGGACGGGAGAGTGAAATGGACAGTAGTAGAGTGTTGGAAAGTAGCGTGGTGGAAAGCGAAATGGAGGGAAAACAATATGGGAAGAGGGGAAATGCCCAAAAAATCGAAAAGGCATGTAGCAAGATAATGAAAATAATGGGTAAATATATCCAAGGAAAAATGGAGTTTGGAAAAATCGACCAAATGATGGTATGTAATGAAGTGCATACCATTATGGGGTCGGTGAATAGATGGTTGTTGGAGGAAACAGATGATGGAATGGCAAAAATAATGGGAAGAATGGAAAAGTTGGAAAAACGGATGGAAAATGCTGGAAAAATTAATATGAGAAGGCAAAAAAATGTAGAAAACATTAATACCAGGATTGAAGAGTATGATGGAAGCGGCGAAGAAAGCGCTTTCGTAGAAGTAGAAAAAGCACGAAAAGGGAGATCGATGTCGAGTAGAAGGACAAAGGTTAAAACCTTTGCCCAAGTTTTGAAAGACTCAAGTAGGCCAAGAAAGGAAAAAAATATCAAAAATGATTGGGTTAAGCCTGTTGGTATCAAAAAGTTTGATGTTATTGTTAGTAAGGAAGGTGAAAACAATAGTCAGCAGGTAGTCAAGGATGTAAAAAAGGTTTTGATGAATAATCAAGTAAACCAAATCAAGGCAATTCGAAGAGTTCAAAATGGAAAAATAATTCTGGAGATGAAGAGTGAATTGCAGCAGAGAAGAGTTGAAGATATTTTGAATAAAAATAAAGAGATTACTGTGAAAAGGGGATTTGAAAAATTACCTCGATTTAAGATCAGTGGTGTTTACGAAGGATACAAAGAGGAAGAGTTAATAGAGGCAATTATTAACGAGAATGGAGACGTATTGGGAGAGACTATTGAAAATGCTAAGAAAAGCATGAAGGTAGTGAGGAAAATTGGAAATCGTTTCAATAAAAATAAAGCAACATGGGTAATTGAGGTAGCATCCGAAGTTTTTACTAAGGTAATGAAAAACGGGTACGTATTGTTGGAATTAGAGAAAGTGGCAGTAAATGAATACATAGACGTAAGTATGTGTTATAAGTGTAGCGCCTTCGGACATATTGCAAAATATTGCAAATGGGAAGTGGAATGTTATAACTGTGGAGGTAAACATGAGGGGCGATCGTGTACGGAGAAAGTTAGGTGTTGTCCTAATTGTAAAAAATTAGGAAAACAGCGAGAAAGTTGTGGACATTCCGCGAATTCGTTGGAATGTCCGGTGTACCGGAAAAAGTTGGCCATGGAGCGAGGTAAGATAAATTATTAAATTATTAAATAAAATTAAAAATGGATAATATAAAAATTTTACAAATTAATTTAGGAAAAGGAAAAGAGGCGACAAGTTTGATGAGGGAAATGGTGAAAAGGATGAAAGTAAGTATTGTAATGGTACAAGAGCGGTATATTTATGAAAATGAGTGGAAAGATTGGAATTATTTTGGTGATGGAAAAGTGAGAGTGTGGGTGAAAAAAATATTGAAGCCAAAATTGGTTGATATTGAAGGTAAGGGTAATATAGTAATTGTAATGTGTCAATATGAAGGTAAGAGATTAATATTGGTAAATGGATACCAGGAGCCAGGAAAGAATAATAAGATATGGTCAATGGTAGAGAAAAAAGTGAAAAAGTATAAAATGGATGTGATAATAGCAGGAGATTTTAATGCTAAAAATGAAGTATGGGGAGGAAAAGAAACGGATAAGAGAGGAGAAATAATCATGGAATCGGTAATGAGTAATGGATGGAACTTGGAAAATGATGGATTATCTGAGCCTACATTTACAAATACCAGAGGTTTTGTAAGTTGGGTAGATATTACTATAAGCAAAAATATAGTAATAGAAAATTGGTCAGTTAGTGATGAAGAAACACTAAGTGATCATAAGTATATTACTTATGAAGTAAAAGGAGAAATGAATAAGTTAAGAAAGAAAAGAATATGGGATTTTGAAAATACAGATTGGATGAAATTTCAAGAAGTATTGAAAAATTCCATGGAAAAACAAGATGGTAATATCGAAAGAGAGGCTGAGATAATTCAGAAATGTTGTCAAGATGTTACGAGAAAACATGTAAAACGGAAAGAAATTAATGATAAAGAGAAAATTAGCTGGTGGAATAAAAATCTAAAGAAATTGAGAAGTTTAGTTAGAAATAAAAGAAGAAAATATCAAAATGAAACTGATATTGACACCAGAGAAGAATATAGAAAAGAATATTTAAAATTACGAATAAAATATAAAATAATGATAAAAGAAGCAAAAGAGGAAAGTATTAGAAAAGAAATAAAAGAATTACAAGAAGAACAACCTTGGAATAGGTTGTGGAAAATAATGAAAGTTGGAAAAAAATGGGAAAATAGGAAAATTAAGAAAAGAAATGATGGAAGTATTATAATAGATGAAGAAGAAGAAGAAAAAGAATTGATTAAAGAATCTTTTGTGGTCAATACTAAGAAAGAGAATGAAGATGAAGTTAAATTAAAAAATAGAAATAGAAGATTTTATAGTAACAACGATGAATTGTTTACTAGTAAAGAGATAGACGAAAGGGTTGGGAAAATGCCAAAGAAGAAGGCCGTTGGTAAAGATGGAATACCTAATGAAGTATTAGTATATATATTTGATTCTATAGGTAATAGAATCATTGATTTATATAATAAATGTTTCAGGGAAGGTGTATTTCCTAAGATATGGAAATATGCCACCGTAATATGGATTCCAAAGAAAGATAATGGGTACAGGCCAATAAGTTTACTACCAGCATTGGGAAGAGTGCTGGATGCATTACTTACTGCAAGAATGCAGTATGTAATGGAGAAAAGAAACTTATATAATGAAAGGCAGTATGGATTCAGAAGTGGAAGAGGAACAGTAATGGCTGTGGAAAAAATTGTTGAAGAACTGAAAATTAATAAAGAGAAGAAATTGCATTCTCTAGTGATAGCATTGGATTTGAAAAATGCTTTCAATACAGCTTGGGTAATTACTGTGGAAGAAAGATTGGAAAAATATGAAATTCCAGATAATTTGCGAAAAATAGCTGTGAATTTCATGTTGAATAGAAGAATATGGATAGGAAAAGAAGATAATAGCGTAGGGATAAGTAAAGGATGTCCTCAGGGATCTGGATTAGGACCGATTCTATGGTTATTAGTAATGGAAGGATGGTTTGAAGTTATGGAAAAAATGAAAAAAGAACATGATATTCCAGTAACATATCAAGCTTATGCTGATGATCAGATAATTATATTATCTGGTAAATCAGCGAAGAGTATAGAAAAAGACTGGAAAATTGTCAAAGAAACAGTAGAGTCTTGGGCTGTTGGAGAAAAATTGAAATATAATGGAGTTAAAACAGAAGCAATGTTTGTTTCTTGTAGGAAAATATTGCGAGATCCTATAATATATTGGGATCAAGATAAAATAATGATGAAGAAACATATAAAATATTTGGGTGTCGTAATAGATACCAAAATGTTTTATATTGAGCATATTAAAGAAATAAGAAAAAAGATTACAACAGTGTCAAGCAAGTGGATTGGAGTGATGAAGAGAAAGTATGGTTTCAATAGAAACACATGTAAAGTGGTGTATGATAGCGTCATACAACCAGCAGTATTGTATGGAGCTGAGATCTGGGGTGAAAGAGCTTTGGATAGTAGGGTGAAGAAGCAATTGTTGGCAATTCAAAGAATTTGGACCAAAACAATTGTGAAAAGCTACTCAACAGTTTCCAATGACGCGTTAAATGTGTTAGCTGGAACTCCATCTTTAAGTATAGAAGCTTATGCTAGATGGAGTTTCAAGAAAGAAAATAAGATTGAAACTCATATAGGTAGAGGAGCCCATCCAGTGTTTGATGGATTTAAAGAAAACAATGAAGAAAGGGATGATAATAGAAGTATATGGGTGGATGCTGGTGTTACAGAAAATAATGTAGCATATCTAGCATCAACATACAAGGATGATGGAGGGAAGTACAATACGGATGGAGTAAAGGTAGAAGGGAAATATAGCTCGACTACAGCTGAAGGGTTAGGAATTATATGGGTATTGAACTGCATTGAAAAATGGCAGTGGAAGAACAATATCACTATATATAATGATAACAAAACTATGGTAGAAAGAGTAAATGGTAAATGGGCAGAAGATACAATAGGAAGAGAAATTCAAGGATTAGTGGAAAAGTTGAAAAGTTTAAATGTAAATATACAGATAAAATGGCAAAAGGGACACGTGAAAGAAAATAAAGAAATGATAGTAGTTGATGAAAAAGTGAAAGAAATTATGAAATTACCAGAAAATCTGGTAAATGTATGGGAAGGAATACCATATAAACAAGAAAATAAGCTAAGAATAAAGGAAAGAAAGTTATGGATAATGGAAGAATGGCAGAGTGAATGGATAGATAGCAATAAAGGAAGAGAATTGTACAAGTGGTGCAAGTATGTAGGAAGAAATAGACTGCCACTGAATTTTAAAGCCGTACAGGTAGTTACTGGACATGGTAACTTTAAATACTATTTAGGAAGATTTAAATTAAGTGAAGATAGTACGGTATGTGATTGTAAAGAGGAAGATGAATCTGCTGAACATATAATATGGAAATGCAATATAGAAGCAAGAGCAGATATAAGGTACAAGTATTGCGAGAAATTACAGGGAAAACGAATAAGACTTCGGAATGAAGAGAATGAAGAAGAGATGGAAATTATTGGAATAATTAATCAATGGGCCAATGAAATTGTGGAAGAGGAAGATATGTAGAAAATAATTAGAAAACCCGGTAGCCAATCCAGCAAAAAAATTAAAAAATATATAAAAAATCTGGTAGTTATACCAGGAAGAAAAAAAAAAAAAAAATTATTATTAAAATTAAAATAAAAATAAAAATTGGTGTATTGTGGTGTTATGTGAGTGAAAGTGTGTGTGTTGTGGTGATGTGTGAGTGTGGGAGGGTCTTCTTTCCCCGGTAATTTTTGGGTGAGTTGGAGGTGGAGGAGTTCTCTTGCCAGTGGAGTCAAAGTTTAGTGGGAAAAACTTGCCGAAAGCCTAATGGCGGGTCGGTGCAACAGCAATTAAAAAACATGATTTTATCATGTTAATTGTTGTTGTAAAACAATTTGTTCTTGTCCCTACCTACTAGTCTTGACTAAACAGCCAAGGTGAATAGACGTGTGTGCGCAAGCTGGTTATAAATTTTTGAAAAGTGGTGGATTTTTTAAAAAGTTTTTAATAACAAATTATACGGTCGTGTGCGGATTAATTTTCTGTTTAATTTGACGTAAAAGTTGAGTTAATCGGTCAATTAATAAAAAAGTTATAAACAAAACAGTGAATTTCCATTGTTCTTATTAGAACAATTTTGGGTGGAATTTTCCAGTTTTTGGAGATAGCTGAGGGAAATCTGGTAGTAGAATATCCAATAAGGGGTAAGTCTTTGCATGTTTTAAACATTTGCATGCTTCAAATCGGTATAATTAAGGATAAAATTAAATTTAAAAAATTAATATAAAAACGTGACCTGTTAGAGGTTAGTGACGTGTACTTACGTATAAGTAAGGGGCGTCATATCGACATCGAAAATCGTTGTTTGACTGTTGTCGATATAACAGATTTTCGATTTTTTGTTAAGGTTAGATTATAGTGTTAATTAATTAATAAATAATTATAAAAATTGTTTATAAATTGTTTATTTTGTGATACGGTTTAATTAACGGTGTTGGGTAAAATATATATATTTTTATATATTTTTAAGTATTTTTTATTTTTATAAATAAAAAAAAATTTTTTTTAGAGGTACGTATATTTTATATACGGAAATATGAGTAGTAGGGAGAAAGTAAGGAAGAGAATGAAGGAAGTGTCCTCCGATGAAGAGTCGGTGGTTAGCGGAATCTCTGCCGTTAGTGAGCGGCAAACAAGGAGGGAAAAAAGGAGGAAAAGTAACAAAGAACTGGAAATTAAGTTGTATAAGAGTCTTGGTAAAAAAGGCGATACAAGTGAAATGGACAGCAGTAGAGTGATGGAAAGTAGCATAGTGGAAAGTGAAATGGAAGGAGAACGACATGGGAAAAAAGGAAATGCCCAAACAATTGAAAGGGCATGTAAAAAAATAATGAAGATTATGAGCAAATATGTACAAGGAAAAATGGATTTTGGAAAAATGGATCAAATGATGGTATGTAGTGAGGTACATACCATTATGGGGTCGGTAAATAGGTGGCTACTGGAGGAAAAAGACGATGGGATGACGAAAATATTGGGAAGAATGGAAAAGTTGGAGAAAAAAATGGAAAATGTTGGAAAAATGAATATGAAGAGGCAAAAAAATGTAGAAAACATAAATAACAGGAATGAAGAGTATGATGGGAGCGGCGAAGAAAGCGCTTTCGTAGAAGTAGAAAAAACAAGAAAAGGGAGGTCGATGTCGAGTAGAAGGACAAAGGTTAAAACCTTTGCTCAAGTTTTGAAAGACTCAAGTAGGCCAAGAAAGGAGAAAAATATTAAAAGTGATTGGGTTAAGCCTGTTGGTATTAAGAAGTTTGACGTAATTGTCAGTAAGGAAGGTGAAAATAATAGCCAGCAGGTAGTCAAGGATGTGAAAAAGGTTTTGATGAATAATCAAGTTAACCAAATCAAGGCAATTCGAAGAGTCCAAAATGGGAAAATAATTTTGGAGATGAATAGTGAATTGCAGCAGAGAAAAGTTGAAGATATTCTGAATAAGAATAAAGAGATCACAGTAAAAAGGGGGTATGAAAAATTACCAAGATTTAAGATAAGTGGTGTCTATGAGGGATATCAAGAGGAAGAGTTAATAGAGGCGATTATTAACGAAAATGAAGAGACATTGGGAGAGACTATTGAAAATGCTAAGAAAAGCATGAAGGTAGTCAGGAAAATTGGAAATCGTTTCAATAAAAATAAAGCAACATGGGTTATTGAAGTAGCACCCGAAGTTTTTACTAAGGTAATGAAAAACGGGTACGTATTGTTGGAATTAGAGAAAGTGGCAGTAAATGAATACATAGACGTAAGTATGTGTTATAAGTGTAGCGCCTTCGGACATATTGCAAAATATTGCAAATGGGAAGTGGAATGTTATAACTGTGGAGGTAAACATGAGGGGCGATCGTGTACGGAGAAAGTTAGGTGTTGTCCTAATTGTAAAAAATTAGGAAAACAGCGAGAAAGTTGTGGACATTCCGCGAATTCGTTGGAATGTCCGGTGTACCGGAAAAAGTTGGCCATGGAGCGAGGTAAGATAAATTATTAAATTATTAAATAAAATTAAAAATGGATAATATAAAAATTTTACAAATTAATTTAGGAAAAGGAAAAGAGGCGACAAGTTTGATGAGGGAAATGGTGAAAAGGATGAAAGTAAGTATTGTAATGGTACAAGAGCGGTATATTTATGAAAATGAGTGGAAAGATTGGAATTATTTTGGTGATGGAAAAGTGAGAGTGTGGGTGAAAAAAATATTAAAGCCAAAATTGGTTGATATTGAAGGTAAGGGTAATATAGTAATTGTAATGTGTCAATATGAAGGTAAGAGATTAATATTGGTAAATGCATACCAGGAGCCAGGAAAGAATAATAAAATATGGTCAATGGTAGAGAAAAAAGTGAAAAAGTATAAAATGGATGTGATATTAGCAGGAGATTTTAATGCTAAAAATGAAGTATGGGGAGGAAAAGAAACGGATAAGAGAGGAGAAATAATCATGGAATCGGTAATGAGTAATGGATGGAACTTGGAAAATGATGGATTATCTGAGCCTACATTTACAAATACCAGAGGTTTTGTAAGTTGGGTAGATATTACTATAAGCAAAAATATAGTAATAGAAAATTGGTCAGTTAGTGATGAAGAAACACTAAGTGATCATAAGTATATTACTTATGAAGTAAAAGGAGAAATTAATAAGTTAAGAAAGAAAAGAATATGGGATTTTGAAAATACAGATTGGATGAAATTTCAAGAAGTATTGAAAAATTCCATGGAAAAACAAGATGGTAATATCGAAAGAGAGGCTGAGATAGTTCAGAAATGTTGTCAAGACGTTACGAGAAAACATGTAAAACGGAAAGAAATTAATGATAAAGAGAAAATTAGCTGGTGGAATAAAAATCTAAAGAAATTGAGAAGTTTAGTTAGAAATAAAAGAAGAAAATATCAAAATGAAACTGATATTGACACCAGAGAAGAATATAGAAAAGAATATTTAAAATTACGAATAAAATATAAAATAAAGATAAAAGAAGCAAAAGAGGAAAGTATTAGAAAAGAAATAAAAGAATTACAAGAAGAACAACCTTGGAATAGGTTGTGGAAAATAATGAAAGTTGGAAAAAAATGGGAAAATAGGAAAATTAAGAAAAGAAATGATGGAAGTATTATAATAGATGAAGAAGAAGAAGAAAAAGAATTGATTAAAGAATCTTTTGTGGTCAATACTAAGAAAGAGAATGAAGATGAAGTTAAATTAAAAAATAGAAATAGAAGATTTTATAGTAACAACGATGAATTGTTTACTAGTAAAGAGATAGAAGAAAGGGTTGGGAAAATGCCAAAGAAGAAGGCCGTTGGTAAAGATGGAATACCTAATGAAGTATTAGTATATATATTTGATTCTATAGGTAATAGAATCATTGAGTTATATAATAAATGTTTCAGGGAAGGTGTATTTCCTAAGATATGGAAATATGCCACCGTTGTATGGATTCCAAAGAAAGATAATGGGTATAGGCCAATAAGTTTACTACCAGCATTGGGAAGAGTGCTGGATGCATTACTTACTGCAAGAATGCAGTATGTAATGGAGAAAAGAAACTTATATAATGAAAGGCAGTATGGATTCAGAAGTGGAAGAGGAACAGTAATGGCTGTGGAAAAAATTGTTGAAGAACTGAAAATTAATAAAGAGAATAAATTACATTCTCTAGTGATAGCATTGGATTTGAAAAATGCTTTCAATACAGCTTGGGTAATTACTGTGGAAGAAAGATTGGAAAAATATGAAATTCCAGACAATTTGCGAAAAATAGCTGTGAATTTCATGTTGAATAGAAGAATATGGATAGGAAAAGAAGATAATAGCATAGGGATAAGTAAAGGATGTCCTCAGGGATCTGGATTAGGACCGATTCTATGGTTATTGGTAATGGAAGGATGGTTTGAAGTTATGGAAAAAATGAAAAAAGAACATGATATTCCAGTAACATATCAAGCTTATGCTGATGACCAGATAATTATATTATCTGGTAAATCAGCGAAAAGTATAGAAAAAGACTGGAAAATTGTCAAAGAAACAGTAGAGTCTTGGGCTGTTGGAGAAAAATTGAAGTATAATGGAGTTAAAACAGAAGCAATGTTTGTTTCTTGTAGGAAAATATTGCGAGATCCTATAATATATTGGGATCAAGATAAAATAATGATGAAGAAACATATAAAATATTTGGGTGTCGTAATAGATACCAAAATGTTTTATATTGAGCATATTAAAGAAATAAGAAAAAAGATTACAACAGTGTCAAGCAAGTGGATTGGAGTGATGAAGAGAAAGTATGGTTTCAATAGAAACACATGTAAAGTGGTGTATGATAGCGTCATACAACCAGCAGTATTGTATGGAGCTGAGATCTGGGGTGAAAGAGCTTTGGATAGTAGGGTGAAGAAGCAATTGTTGGCAATTCAAAGAATTTGGACCAAAACAATTGTGAAAAGCTACTCAACAGTTTCCAATGACGCGTTAAATGTGTTAGCTGGAACTCCGTCTTTAAGTATAGAAGCTTATGCTAGATGGAGTTTCAAGAAAGAAAATAAGATTGAAACTCATATAGGTAGAGGAGCCCATCCAGTGTTTGATGGATTTAAAGAAAACAATGAAGAAAGGGATGATAATAGAAGTATATGGGTGGATGCTGGTGTTACAGAAAATAATGTAGCATATCTAGCATCAACATACAAGGATGATGGAGGGAAATACAATACGGATGGAGTGAAGGTAGAAGGGAAATATAGCTCGACTACAGCTGAAGGGTTAGGAATTATATGGGTATTGAACTGCATTGAAAAATGGCAGTGGAAGAACAATATCACTATATATAATGATAGCAAAACTATGGTAGAGAGAGTAAATGGTAAATGGGCAGAAGATATAATAGGAAGAGAAATTCAAGGATTAGTGGAAAAATTGAAGGGTTTAAATGTAAATATACAGATAAAATGGCAAAAGGGACATGTGAAAGAAAATAAAGAAATGATAGTAGTTGATGAAAAGGTGAAAGAAATTATGAAATTACCAGATAATCTCGTAAATGTATGGGAAGGAATACCATATAAACAAGAAAATAAGCTAAGAATAAAGGAAAGAAAGTTATGGATAATGGAAGAATGGCAGAGTGAATGGATAGATAGCAATAAAGGAAGAGAATTGTACAAGTGGTGCAAGTATGTAGGAAGAAATAGACTGCCACTGAATTTTAAAGCCGTACAAGTAGTTACTGGACATGGTAACTTTAAATACTATTTAGGAAGATTTAAATTAAGTGAAGATAGTACGGTATGTGATTGTAAAGAGGAAGATGAATCTGCTGAACATATAATATGGAAATGCAATATAGAAGCAAGAGCAGATGTAAGGTACAAGTATTGCGAGAAATTACAGGGAAAACGAATAAGACTTCGGAATGAAGAGAATGAAGAAGAGATGGAAATTATTGAAATAATTAATCAATGGGCCAATGAAGTTGTGGAAGAGGAAGATATGTAGAAAATAATTAGAAAACCCGGTAGCCAATCCAGCAAAAAAATTAAAAATATAAAAAAAAAAAAAAAAAAAAAAAAAAAAAAAAAAAAAAAAAAAAAAAAAAAAAAAAAAAAAAAAAAATTAAATTATTAAAATTAAAATAAAAATAAAAATTGGTGTATTGTGGTGTTATGTGAGTGAAAGTGTGTGTGTTGTGGTGATGTGTGAGTGCGGGAGGGTCTTCTTTCCCCGGTAATTTTTGGGTGAGTTGGAGGTGGAGGAGTTCTCTTGCCAGTGGAGTCAAAGTTTAGTGGGAAAAACTTGCCGAAAGCCTAAAGGCGGGTCGGTGCAACAGCAATTAAAAAACATGATTTTATCATGTTAATTGTTGTTGTAAAACAATTTGTTCTTGTCCCTACCTACTAGTCTTGACTAAACAGCCAAGGTGAATAGACGTGTGTGCGCAAGCGGTTATTGAATTTTTGAAAAGTGGTGGATTTTTTAAAAGTTTTTTAATAACAAATTATACGGTCGTGTGCGGATTAATTTTCTGTTTAATTTGACGTAAAAGTTGAGTTAATCGGACAATTAATAAGAAAGTTATTGGGAAAATTGTGAATTTCCATTGTTCTTATTAGAACAATTTTGGGTGGAATTTTCAAGTTTTTGGCAATACCTGAGGTACATTTGGTGAAAGAATATCCAATAAGGGGTAAGTCTTTGCATGATTTAAACATTTGCATGCTTTAAATCGGTATAATTAAGGATAAAATTAAAATTAAAAAATTAATATAAAAACGTGACCTGTTAGAGGTTAGTGACGTGTACTTACGTATAAGTAAGGGGCGTCATATCGACATCGAAAATCGTTGTTTGACTTTTGTCGATATAACAGATTTTCGATTTTTAGTTAAGGTTAGATTATATTGTTAACTAATTAACAAACAATTATAAAAATTGTTTATAAATTGTTTATTTTTGTAATACGGGTATAATAACGGTTTTGGGCAAAATATATATATTTTTATATATTTTTATATATTTTTAGGTATTTTTAGAGATTAAAAAATTTTTAGAGGTACGTATAATTAATATACGTTTAATATGGGTAGTAGGGAGAAAGTAAGGAAGAGGATGAAGGAAGTGTCCTCCGATGATGAGTCGGTGGTTAGCGGCATGTCTGCCGTTAGTGATCGGCAAACGAGGAGGGAAAAAAGAAGAAAAAACAACAAGGAACTGGAGATAAAATTATATAAAAATATGGATGGAAAAGGCAATACAACTGGACGGGAGAGTGAAATGGACAGTAGTAGAGTGTTGGAAAGTAGCGTGGTGGAAAGCGAAATGGAGGGAAAACAATATGGGAAGAGGGGAAATGCCCAAAAAATCGAAAAGGCATGTAATAAAATTATGAAGGTAATGAGCAAATATGTGCAGGGAAAAATGGAATTTGGAAAAGTCGACCAAATGATGGTATGTAGTGAAGTGCATACCATTATGGGGTCGGTGAATAGATGGTTGTTGGAGGATACAGATGATGGAATGGCAAAAATAATGGGAAGAATGGAAAAGTTGGAAAAACGGATGGAAAATGCTGGAAAAATTAATATAAAGAGGCAAAAAAATGTAGAAAATATGAATACCAGGATTGAAGAGTATGATGGAAGCGGCGAAGAAAGCGCTTTCGTAGAAGTAGAAAAAGCACGAAAAGGGAGGTCAATGTCGAGTAGAAGGACAAAGGTCAAAACCTTTGCCCAAGTTTTGAAAGATTCAAGTAGGCCTAGAAAAGAGAAAGATATTAAGAATGATTGGGTTAAGCCGGTTGGTATAAAGAAGTATGATGTTATTGTTAGTAAGGAAGGTGAAAACAATAGTCAGCAGGTAGTCAAGGACGTAAAAAAGGTCCTGTTGAATAATCAAGTAAACCAGATTAAGGCAATTCGAAGAGTCCAAAATGGGAAAATAATTTTGGAGATGAAGAGTGAATTGCAGCAGAGAAGAGTTGAAGATATTCTGAATAAGAATAAAGAGATTATAGTGAAGAGGGGGTATGAAAAATTACCTCGATTTAAGATCAGTGGTGTTTACGAAGGATACAAAGAGGAAGAGTTAATAGAGGCAATTATTAACGAGAATGGAGACGTATTAGGAGAGACTACTGAAAATGCTAAGAAAAGCATGAGGGTAGTGAGGAAAATTGGAAATCGCTTCAATAAAACGAAAGCGACATGGGTTATCGAGGTAGCATCCGAAGTTTTTACCAAGGTAATGAAAAACGGGTACGTATTGTTGGAATTAGAGAAAGTTGCAGTTAATGAATACATAGATGTAAGTATGTGTTATAAGTGCAGCGCCTTCGGACATATTGCAAAATATTGCAAGTGGGAAGTTGAATGTTACAACTGTGGTGGTAAACATGAGGGGCGATCGTGTACGGAGAAAGTTAGGTGCTGTCCTAATTGCAAAAAATTAGGAAAACAGCGAGAAAGTTGTGGACATTCCGCGAATTCGTTGGAATGTCCGGTGTACCGGAAAAAGTTGGCCATGGAGCGAGGTAAGATAAATTATTAAATTATTAAATAAAATTAAAAATGGATAATATAAAAATTTTACAAATTAATTTAGGAAAAGGAAAAGAGGCGACAAGTTTGATGAGGGAAATGGTGAAAAGGATGAAAGTAAGTATTGTAATGGTACAAGAGAGGTATATGTATGAGAATGAGTGGAAGGACTGGAATTATTTTGGTGATGGAAAAGTGAGAGTGTGGGTGAAAAAAATATTAAAGCCAAAATTGGTTGATATTGAAGGTAAGGGTAATATAGTAATTGTAATGTGTCAATATGAAGGTAAGAGATTAATATTGGTAAATGGATACCAGGAGCCAGGAAAGAATAATAAGATATGGTCAATGGTAGAGAAAAAAGTGAAAAAGTATAAAATGGATGTGATAATAGCAGGAGATTTTAATGCTAAAAATGAAGTATGGGGAGGAAAAGAAACGGATAAGAGAGGAGAAATAATCATGGAATCGGTAATGAGTAATGGATGGAACTTGGAAAATGATGGATTATCTGAGCCTACATTTACAAATACCAGAGGTTTTGTAAGTTGGGTAGATATTACTATAAGCAAAAATATAGTAATAGAAAATTGGTCAGTTAGTGATGAAGAAACACTAAGTGATCATAAGTATATTACTTATGAAGTAAAAGGAGAAATGAATAAGTTAAGAAAGAAAAGAATATGGGATTTTGAAAATACAGATTGGATGAAATTTCAAGAAGTATTGAAAAATTCCATGGAAAAACAAGATGGTAATATCGAAAGAGAGGCTGAGATAATTCAGAAATGTTGTCAAGATGTTACGAGAAAACATGTAAAACGGAAAGAAATTAATGATAAAGAGAAAATTAGCTGGTGGAATAAAAATCTAAAGAAATTGAGAAGTTTAGTTAGAAATAAAAGAAGAAAATATCAAAATGAAACTGATATTGACACCAGAGAAGAATATAGAAAAGAATATTTAATATTACGAATAAAATATAAAATAATGATAAAAGAAGCAAAAGAGGAAAGTATTAGAAAAGAAATAAAAGAATTACAAGAAGAACAACCTTGGAATAGGTTGTGGAAAATAATGAAAGTTGGAAAAAAATGGGAAAA
The DNA here is from genome assembly GCA_949748235.1 of Platypus cylindrus. Classification (NCBI taxonomy): domain Eukaryota; kingdom Metazoa; phylum Arthropoda; class Insecta; order Coleoptera; family Curculionidae; genus Platypus; species Platypus cylindrus. The sequence goes on along the minus strand of CATIYE010000006.1, from coordinate 43,465 downwards.
TAGGAAAATTAAGAAAAGAAATGATGGAAGTATTATAATAGATGAAGAAGAAGAAGAAAAAGAATTGATTAAAGAATCTTTTGTGGTCAATACTAAGAAAGAGAATGAAGATGAAGTTAAATTAAAAAATAGAAATAGAAGATTTTATAGTAACAACGATGAATTGTTTACTAGTAAAGAGATAGAAGAAAGGGTTGGGAAAATGCCAAAGAAGAAGGCCGTTGGTAAAGATGGAATACCTAATGAAGTATTAGTATATATATTTGATTCTATAGGTAATAGAATCATTGATTTATATAATAAATGTTTCAGGGAAGGTGTATTTCCTAAGATATGGAAATATGCCACCGTAATATGGATTCCAAAGAAAGATAATGGGTACAGGCCAATAAGTTTACTACCAGCATTGGGAAGAGTGCTGGATGCATTACTTACTGCAAGAATGCAGTATGTAATGGAGAAAAGAAACTTATATAATGAAAGGCAGTATGGATTCAGAAGTGGAAGAGGAACAGTAATGGCTGTGGAAAAAATTGTTGAAGAACTGAAAATTAATAAAGAGAAGAAATTGCATTCTCTAGTGATAGCATTGGATTTGAAAAATGCTTTCAATACAGCTTGGGTAATTACTGTGGAAGAAAGATTGGAAAAATATGAAATTCCAGATAATTTGCGAAAAATAGCTGTGAATTTCATGTTGAATAGAAGAATATGGATAGGAAAAGAAGATAATAGCGTAGGGATAAGTAAAGGATGTCCTCAGGGATCTGGATTAGGACCGATTCTATGGTTATTAGTAATGGAAGGATGGTTTGAAGTTATGGAAAAAATGAAAAAAGAACATGATATTCCAGTAACATATCAAGCTTATGCTGATGATCAGATAATTATATTATCTGGTAAATCAGCGAAGAGTATAGAAAAAGACTGGAAAATTGTCAAAGAAACAGTAGAGTCTTGGGCTG
>CATIYE010000006.1:22500-37500 GCA_949748235.1 Platypus cylindrus | reverse complement strand
TAGAGCTGGAATCTTACAGTTTTGAGCTGAATTACCATAATAGAGCTGGAATCTTACAGTTTTGAGCTGAATTACCATCATAGAGCTGGAATCTTACAGTTTTGAGCTGAATTACCATAATAGAGCTGGAATCTTACAGTTTTGAGCTGAATTACCATAATAGAGCTGGAATCTTACAGTTTTGATGTGAATCTTACAGTTTTGAGCTGAATTACCATAATAGAGCTGGAATCTTACAGTTTTGAGCTGAATTACTATAATAGAGCAGGAATCTTACAGTTTTCAGCTGAATTACCATAATAGAGCTGGAATCTTACAGTTTTGAGCTGAATTACCATAATAGAGCTGGAATCTTACAGTTTTGATGTGAATCTTACAGTTTTGAGCTGAATTACCATAATAGAGCTGGAATCTTACAGTTTTGAGCTGAATTACTATAATACAGCGTGAATTTCACGGTTTTCATGGGAATTTCACAGTTTTGAGCTGAATTACCATAATAGAGCTGGAATCTTACAGTTTTGAGCTGAATTACCATCATAGAGCTAGAATCTTACAGTTTTGAGCTGAATTACCATAATAGAGCTGGAATCTTACAGTTTTGAGCGGAATTACCATAATAGAGCTGGAATCTTACAGTTTTCAGCTGAATTACCATAATAGAGCTGGAATCTTGCAGTTTTCAGCTGAATTACTATAATAGAGCAGGAATCTTACAGTTTTGATGTGAATCTTACAGTTTTGAGCTGAATTACCATAATAGAGCTGGAATCTTACAGTTTTGAGCTGAATTACCATCATAGAGCTAGAATCTTACAGTTTTGAGCTGAATTACCATAATAGAGCTGGAATCTTACAGTTTTGAGCGGAATTACCATAATAGAGCTGGAATCTTACAGTTTTCAGCTGAATTACTATAATACAGCGTGAATTTCACGGTTTTCATGGGAATTTCACAGTTTTGAGCTGAATTATCATAATAGAGCTGGAATCTTACAGTTTTGAGCTGAATTACCATAATAGAGCTGGAATCTTACAGTTTTGAGCTGAATTACCATAATACAGCTGGAATCTTACAGTTTTGAGCTGAATTACCATCATAGAGCTGGAATCTTACAGTTTTGAGCTGAATTACCATCATAGAGCTAGAATCTTACAGTTTTGAGCTGAATTACCATAATAGAGCTGGAATCTTACAGTTTTGAGCTGAATTACTATAATACAGCGTGAATTTCACGGTTTTCATGGGAATTTCACAGTTTTGAGCTGAATTATCATAATAGAGCTGGAATCTTACAGTTTTGATGTGAATCTTACAGTTTTGAGCTGAATTACTATAATAGAGCAGGAATCTTACAGTTTTCAGCTGAATTACCATCATAGAGCTGGAATCTTACAGTTTTGAGCGGAATTACCATAATAGAGCTGGAATCTTACAGTTTTGAGCTGAATTACTATAATACAGCGTGAATTTCACGGTTTTCATGGGAATTTCACAGTTTTGAGCTGAATTATCATAATAGAGCTGGAATCTTACAGTTTTGAGCTGAATTACCATAATAGAGCTGGAATCTTACAGTTTTGAGCTGAATTACCATCATAGAGCTGGAATCTTACAGTTTTGAGCTGAATTACCATAATAGAGCTGGAATCTTACAGTTTTCAGCGGAATTACCATAATAGAGCTGGAATCTTACAGTTTTGATGTGAATCTTACAGTTTTGAGCTGAATTACCATAATAGAGCTGGAATCTTACAGTTTTGAGCTGAATTACTATAATAGAGCAGGAATCTTACAGTTTTCAGCTGAATTACCATAATAGAGCTGGAATCTTACAGTTTTGAGCGGAATTACCATAATAGAGCTGGAATCTTACAGTTTTGATGTGAATCTTACAGTTTTGAGCTGAATTACCATAATAGAGCTGGAATCTTACAGTTTTGAGCTGAATTACTATAATACAGCGTGAATTTCACGGTTTTCATGGGAATTTCACAGTTTTGAGCTGAATTATCATAATAGAGCTGGAATCTTACAGTTTTGATGTGAATCTTACAGTTTTGAGCTGAATTACCATAATAGAGCTGGAATCTTACAGTTTTGAGCGGAATTACCATAATAGAGCTGGAATCTTACAGTTTTGATGTGAATCTTACAGTTTTGAGCTGAATTACCATAATAGAGCTGGAATCTTACAGTTTTGAGCTGAATTACCATAATACAGCTGGAATCTTACAGTTTTGAGCTGAATTACCATAATAGAGCTGGAATCTTACAGTTTTGAGCTGAATTACTATAATAGAGCAGGAATCTTACAGTTTTCAGCTGAATTACCATAATAGAGCTGGAATCTTACAGTTTTGAGCGGAATTACCATAATAGAGCTGGAATCTTACAGTTTTGATGTGAATCTTACAGTTTTGAGCTGAATTACCATAATAGAGCTGGAATCTTACAGTTTTGAGCTGAATTACCATAATACAGCTGGAATCTTACAGTTTTCAGCTGAATTACCATCATAGAGCTAGAATCTTACAGTTTTGAGCTGAATTACCATAATAGAGCTGGAATCTTACAGTTTTGAGCTGAATTACCATAATAGAGCTGGAATCTTACAGTTTTGAGCTGAATTACCATAATAGAGCTGGAATCTTACAGTTTTGAGCTGAATTACTATAATAGAGCAGGAATCTTACAGTTTTCAGCTGAATTACTATAATAGAGCTGGAATCTTACAGTTTTGAGCTGAATTACCATCATAGAGCTGGAATCTTACAGTTTTCAGCGGAATTACCATAATAGAGCTGGAATCTTACAGTTTTGATGTGAATCTTACAGTTTTGAGCTGAATTACCATAATAGAGCTGGAATCTTACAGTTTTGAGCTGAATTACTATAATAGAGCAGGAATCTTACAGTTTTCAGCTGAATTACCATAATAGAGCTGGAATCTTACAGTTTTGAGCGGAATTACCATAATAGAGCTGGAATCTTACAGTTTTGATGTGAATCTTACAGTTTTGAGCTGAATTACCATAATAGAGCTGGAATCTTACAGTTTTGAGCTGAATTACCATAATAGAGCTGGAATCTTACAGTTTTCAGCTGAATTACCATAATAGAGCTGGAATCTTACAGTTTTGAGCGGAATTACCATAATAGAGCTGGAATCTTACAGTTTTGATGTGAATCTTACAGTTTTGAGCTGAATTACCATAATAGAGCTGGAATCTTACAGTTTTGAGCTGAATTACCATAATAGAGCTGGAATCTTACAGTTTTCAGCTGAATCTTACAGTTTTGAGCTGAATTACCATAATAGAGCTAGAATCTTACAGTTTTCATGTGAATCTTACAGTTTTGAGCTGAATTACCATAATAGAGCTGGAATCTTACAGTTTTGAGCTGAATTACTATAATAGAGCAGGAATCTTACAGTTTTCAGCTGAATTACCATAATAGAGCTGGAATCTTACAGTTTTGATGTGAATCTTACAGTTTTGAGCTGAATTACCATAATAGAGCTGGAATCTTACAGTTTTGAGCTGAATTACTATAATAGAGCAGGAATCTTACAGTTTTCAGCTGAATTACCATAATAGAGCTGGAATCTTACAGTTTTGAGCTGAATTACCATAATAGAGCTGGAATCTTACAGTTTTGAGCTGAATTACCATAATAGAGCTGGAATCTTACAGTTTTGAGCTGAATTACCATCATAGAGCTGGAATCTTACAGTTTTGAGCTGAATTACTATAATACAGCGTGAATTTCACGGTTTTCATGGGAATTTCACAGTTTTGAGCTGAATTATCATAATAGAGCTGGAATCTTACAGTTTTGAGCTGAATTACCATCATAGAGCTGGAATCTTACAGTTTTGAGCGGAATTACCATAATAGAGCTGGAATCTTACAGTTTTCAGCTGAATTACCATAATAGAGCTGGAATCTTGCAGTTTTCAGCTGAATAGCTATAATACAGCGTGAATTTCACGGTTTTCATGGGAATTTCACAGTTTTGAGCTGAATTACCATAATAGAGCTGGAATCTTACAGTTTTGAGCTGAATTACCATCATAGAGCTAGAATCTTACAGTTTTGAGCTGAATTACCATAATAGAGCTGGAATCTTACAGTTTTGAGCGGAATTACCATAATAGAGCTGGAATCTTACAGTTTTCAGCTGAATTACTATAATACAGCGTGAATTTCACGGTTTTCATGGGAATTTCACAGTTTTGAGCTGAATTATCATAATAGAGCTGGAATCTTACAGTTTTGAGCTGAATTACCATAATAGAGCTGGAATCTTACAGTTTTGAGCTGAATTACCATAATACAGCTGGAATCTTACAGTTTTGAGCTGAATTACCATCATAGAGCTGGAATCTTACAGTTTTGAGCTGAATTACCATCATAGAGCTAGAATCTTACAGTTTTGAGCTGAATTACCATAATAGAGCTGGAATCTTACAGTTTTGAGCTGAATTACTATAATACAGCGTGAATTTCACGGTTTTCATGGGAATTTCACAGTTTTGAGCTGAATTATCATAATAGAGCTGGAATCTTACAGTTTTGAGCTGAATTACCATAATAGAGCTGGAATCTTACAGTTTTGAGCTGAATTACTATAATAGAGCAGGAATCTTACAGTTTTCAGCTGAATTACCATAATAGAGCTGGAATCTTACAGTTTTGAGCGGAATTACCATAATAGAGCTGGAATCTTACAGTTTTGATGTGAATCTTACAGTTTTGAGCTGAATTACCATAATAGAGCTGGAATCTTACAGTTTTGAGCTGAATTACCATAATACAGCTGGAATCTTACAGTTTTGAGCTGAATTACCATCATAGAGCTAGAATCTTACAGTTTTGAGCTGAATTACCATAATAGAGCTGGAATCTTACAGTTTTGAGCTGAATTACCATAATAGAGCTGGAATCTTACAGTTTTGAGCTGAATTACCATAATAGAGCTGGAATCTTACAGTTTTGAGCTGAATTACCATAATAGAGCTGGAATCTTACAGTTTTGAGCTGAATTACCATCATAGAGCTGGAATCTTACAGTTTTGAGCTGAATTACTATAATACAGCGTGAATTTCACGGTTTTCATGGGAATTTCACAGTTTTGAGCTGAATTACCATCATAGAGCTAGAATCTTACAGTTTTGAGCTGAATTACCATAATAGAGCTGGAATCTTACAGTTTTGAGCTGAATTACCATCATAGAGCTGGAATCTTACAGTTTTGAGCTGAATTACCATAATAGAGCTGGAATCTTACAGTTTTGAGCTGAATTACCATAATAGAGCTGGAATCTTACAGTTTTGAGCTGAATTACTATAATAGAGCAGGAATCTTACAGTTTTGATGTGAATCTTACAGTTTTGAGCTGAATTACCATAATAGAGCTGGAATCTTACAGTTTTGAGCTGAATTACTATAATAGAGCAGGAATCTTACAGTTTTCAGCTGAATTACCATAATAGAGCTGGAATCTTACAGTTTTGAGCGGAATTACCATAATAGAGCTGGAATCTTACAGTTTTGATGTGAATCTTACAGTTTTGAGCTGAATTACCATAATAGAGCTGGAATCTTACAGTTTTGAGCTGAATTACCATAATACAGCTGGAATCTTACAGTTTTGAGCTGAATTACCATCATAGAGCTAGAATCTTACAGTTTTGAGCTGAATTACCATAATAGAGCTGGAATCTTACAGTTTTGAGCTGAATTACCATAATAGAGCTGGAATCTTACAGTTTTGAGCTGAATTACCATAATAGAGCTGGAATCTTACAGTTTTGAGCTGAATTACCATAATAGAGCTGGAATCTTACAGTTTTGAGCTGAATTACCATCATAGAGCTGGAATCTTACAGTTTTGAGCTGAATTACTATAATACAGCGTGAATTTCACGGTTTTCATGGGAATTTCACAGTTTTGAGCTGAATTACCATCATAGAGCTAGAATCTTACAGTTTTGAGCTGAATTACCATAATAGAGCTGGAATCTTACAGTTTTGAGCTGAATTACCATCATAGAGCTGGAATCTTACAGTTTTGAGCTGAATTACCATAATAGAGCTGGAATCTTACAGTTTTGAGCTGAATTACCATAATAGAGCTGGAATCTTACAGTTTTGAGCTGAATTACTATAATAGAGCAGGAATCTTACAGTTTTGATGTGAATCTTACAGTTTTGAGCTGAATTACCATAATAGAGCTGGAATCTTACAGTTTTGAGCTGAATTACTATAATAGAGCAGGAATCTTACAGTTTTCAGCTGAATTACCATAATAGAGCTGGAATCTTACAGTTTTGAGCGGAATTACCATAATAGAGCTGGAATCTTACAGTTTTGATGTGAATCTTACAGTTTTGAGCTGAATTACCATAATAGAGCTGGAATCTTACAGTTTTGAGCTGAATTACCATAATACAGCTGGAATCTTACAGTTTTCAGCTGAATTACCATCATAGAGCTAGAATCTTACAGTTTTGAGCTGAATTACCATAATAGAGCTGGAATCTTACAGTTTTGAGCTGAATTACCATAATAGAGCTGGAATCTTACAGTTTTGAGCTGAATTACCATAATAGAGCTGGAATCTTACAGTTTTGATGTGAATCTTACAGTTTTGAGCTGAATTACCATAATAGAGCTGGAATCTTACAGTTTTGAGCTGAATTACTATAATAGAGCAGGAATCTTACAGTTTTCAGCTGAATTACCATAATAGAGCTGGAATCTTACAGTTTTGAGCTGAATTACCATAATAGAGCTGGAATCTTACAGTTTTGATGTGAATCTTACAGTTTTGAGCTGAATTACCATAATAGAGCTGGAATCTTACAGTTTTGAGCTGAATTACTATAATAGAGCAGGAATCTTACAGTTTTGAGCTGAATTACCATCATAGAGCTAGAATCTTACAGTTTTGAGCTGAATTACCATAATAGAGCTGGAATCTTACAGTTTTGAGCTGAATTACCATAATAGAGCTGGAATCTTACAGTTTTGAGCTGAATTACCATAATAGAGCTGGAATCTTACAGTTTTGAGCTGAATTACTATAATAGAGCAGGAATCTTACAGTTTTCAGCTGAATTACCATCATAGAGCTGGAATCTTACAGTTTTCAGCTGAATTACCATAATAGAGCTGGAATCTTACAGTTTTGAGCTGAATTACCATAATAGAGCTGGAATCTTACAGTTTTGAGCTGAATTACCATCATAGAGCTGGAATCATACAGTTTTGAGCTGAATTACTATAATACAGCGTGAATTTCACGGTTTTCATGGGAATTTCACAGTTTTGAGCTGAATTATCATAATAGAGCTGGAATCTTACAGTTTTGAGCTGAATTACCATCATAGAGCTGGAATCTTACAGTTTTCAGCTGAATCTTACAGTTTTGAGCTGAATTACCATAATAGAGCTGGAATCTTACAGTTTTCAGCTGAATTACCATAATAGAGCTGGAATCTTACAGTTTTGAGCTGAATTACCATAATAGAGCTGGAATCTTACAGTTTTGAGCTGAATTACTATAATAGAGCAGGAATCTTACAGTTTTCAGCTGAATTACCATCATAGAGCTGGAATCTTACAGTTTTCAGCTGAATTACCATAATAGAGCTGGAATCTTACAGTTTTGAGCTGAATTACCATAATAGAGCTGGAATCTTACAGTTTTGAGCTGAATTACCATCATAGAGCTGGAATCATACAGTTTTGAGCTGAATTACTATAATAGAGCGTGAATTTCACGGTTTTCATGGGAATTTCACAGTTTTGAGCTGAATTATCATAATAGAGCTGGAATCTTACAGTTTTGAGCTGAATTACCATCATAGAGCTGGAATCTTACAGTTTTCAGCTGAATCTTACAGTTTTGAGCTGAATTACCATAATAGAGCTGGAATCTTACAGTTTTCAGCTGAATTACCATAATAGAGCTGGAATCTTACAGTTTTGAGCGGAATTACCATAATAGAGCTGGAATCTTACAGTTTTCAGCGGAATTACCATAATAGAGCTGGAATCTTACAGTTTTGATGTGAATCTTACAGTTTTGAGCTGAATTACCATAATAGAGCTGGAATCTTACAGTTTTGAGCTGAATTACTATAATAGAGCAGGAATCTTACAGTTTTCAGCTGAATTACCATAATAGAGCTGGAATCTTACAGTTTTGAGCGGAATTACCATAATAGAGCTAGAATCTTACAGTTTTGAGCTGAATTACCATCATAGAGCTAGAATCTTACAGTTTTGAGCTGAATTACCATAATAGAGCTGGAATCTTACAGTTTTGAGCTGAATTACCATCATAGAGCTGGAATCTTACAGTTTTGAGCTGAATTACCATCATAGAGCTAGAATCTTACAGTTTTGAGCTGAATTACCATAATAGAGCTGGAATCTTACAGTTTTGAGCGGAATTACCATAATAGAGCTGGAATCTTACAGTTTTGAGCTGAATTACCATAACAGAGCTGGAATCTTACAGTTTTGAGCTGAATTACCATAACAGAGCGTGAATTGCTCTATTAGATCGATTTGTTTTGTTTGGATTGAATTGGTTTGGTTTCGTTTGGTTTGGTTTTGTTTCGATTGATTTGGTTTCGTATAATTAAGTTTGGTTTGGTTTGGTTTGATTTGGTTTGGTTTGGTTCGGCTCGGTTTGATTCGGTTCGGTTTGGTTTGATTTGGTTTTTAACTTAAAATTTGGAAAAAAAGTAACTGGCAACGTCTCAATATTTTTTAGTCTGAATTTCATAATTTCGTACTTAATTACCATCAACCATAAGTGAATTTCCGCTTTTTTACTTAAAATTTGGAAAAAAAGTAACTGGCAACGTCGCAAAATTTTTTAGTCTGAATTTCATAATTTCTTACTTAATTACCATCAACCATAAGTGAATTTCCGCTTTTTTACTTAAAATTTGGAAAAAAAGTAACTGGCAACGTCGCAAAATTTTTTAGTCTGAATTTCATAATTTCTTACTTAATTACCATCAACCATAAGTGAATTTCCGCTTTTTTACTTAAAATTTGGAAAAAAAGTAACTGGCAACGTCGCAAAATTTTTTAGTCTGAATTTCAGATTTTCATATTGCGCATGCTCATATTATGACAGCTGTAAATGCGCACTATGTTTATCCCAGTGGCCACGTATCTACCCTATCGATACCAGTTTATACTTTTGTTCTAGCATTTGTAGTTTCAGATATCTCGCGACATAAATTTTCAAAATTAATACATTAGCGGTATATCTATATATATTCACGTTTTCGTTTTCCGTATATATATAGATATACTTGCACGTACCATACGTACTATTGCTACTACAATACACTGTCAGTATATCTATATATATTTTCATTTCTACTACATATACTATACAGCATATGTGTATGAGTATTATTATACGGGGAGGAGTAGGTACTGCTGGTGTCCTTTGTGTGGATGTATGGGTTTTTATAAAAGTTAAATTTGTATGCGATTTTGCATACGGGGTGGGTTAATTATTATATTTTATTAATAATATGTATTTTATGTTTAACGTTTCTTATATGGGGTGAGTTATTTTAATAATGGAATAAACTAATTAATTAACATTAAATGTGACATTGATTCAATTGTCATACAGGATGTGTCAATATTTATATTAGAGTAATTATATTATGTAGTTTATATAAAGTATTTTGTTATATATGTATAGGGTGAGTTACTTTAATAATAGAATAAATTAATTATATGATATATTGTCATCGACATGGCAATGTTGCCATGTCGAATTTCCTAAGTTTTAGGGAAAAAATGTACTTTTAATTACAGTTAGTATATTATAGCTTACAATAATTTAATAATAAAAATTTTTGATATATGCAATGTTGCCATGTCAAATTTCCTAAGTTTTAGGGAAAAAATTTACTTTTAATTACAGTTAGTATATTACTGCTTAGAATAATTTAATAATAAAATTTTTTGATATATGCAATGTTGCCAAGTCTAATTTCCTAAGTTTTAGGGAAAAATTGTAATTTTCATTACAGTTAGTATATTACTGCTAAGAATAACTTAATTAATTATTTTTTTGTAAAATGCGATGTTGCCAAGTCGAATTTCCTAAGTTTTAGGGAAAAAATTAAATATTCATTATACTTAGTATATTACTGCTAAGAATAATTTAATTAAATTTTTTTTTGTAAAATGCGATGTTGCCATGTCCAATTTCCTATGTTTTAGGGAAAAAATTAAATTTTTGTTACAGTTAGTATATTACTGCTAAGAATAACTTAATTAATTATTTTTTTGTAAAATGCGATGTTGCCAAGTCGAATTTCCTAAGTTTTAGGGAAAAAATTAAATATTCATTATACTTAGTATATTACTGCTAAGAATAATTTAATTAAATTTTTTTTTGTAAAATGCGATGTTGCCATGTCCAATTTCCTATGTTTTATGGAAAAAATTAAATTTTTGTTACAGTTAGTATATTACTGCTAAGAATAACTTAATTAATTATTTTTTTGTAAAATGCGATGTTGCCAAGTCGAATTTCCTAAGTTTTAGGGAAAAAATTAAATATTCATTATACAAAGTATATTACTGCTAAGAATAATTTAATAATAAAATTTTTTGATATATGCAATGTTGCCATGTCGAATTTCCTAAGTTTTAGGGAAAAAATGTACTTTTAATTACAGTTAGTATATTACTGCTTAGAATAATTTAATAATAAAATTTTTTGATATATGCAATGTTGCCATGTCGAATTTCCTAAGTTTTAGGGAAAAAATTAAATATCCATTATACTTAGTATATTACTGCTAAGAATAATTTAATAATAAAATTTTTTGATATATGCAATGTTGCCATGTCGAATTTCCTAAGTTTTAGGGAAAAAATTAAATATTCATTATACAAAGTATATTACTGCTAAGAATAATTTAATAATAAAATTTTTTGATATATGCAATGTTGCCATGTCGAATTTCCTAAGTTTTAGGGAAAAAATAAAATTTCCTATCTTTTTTAAACATGCCGAACAGATTCGATTGTTTTTGCCAAAAACGCTTTCATTGATGAAGAACAACAAAAACAGAAGTTCGAATACGATCAGATACAACTACCCTAGATGGGTAGTTGTACAATTGTATTGGTACTTAGTTACCATCAACCATAAATGAAATTCGCCTTTTTAACTTAAAATTTGGAAAAAAAGTAACTGGCAACGTCGCAAAATTTTTTGGTCTGAATTTCATAATTTCTTACTTAATTACCATCAACCATAAGTGAATTTCCGCTTTTTAACTTAAAATGTGGAAAAAAAGTAACTGGCAACGTCGCAAAATTTTTTGGTCTGAATTTCATAATTTCTTACTTAATTACCATCAACCATAAGTGAATTTCCGCTTTTTAACTTAAAATGTGGAAAAAAAGTAACTGGCAACGTCGCAAAATTTTTTGGTCTGAATTTCATAATTTCGTACTTAATTACCATCAACCATAAGTGAATTTCCGCTTTTTAACTTAAAATGTGGAAAAAAAGTAACTGGCAACGTCGCAAAATTTTTTGGTCTGAATTTCATAATTTCTTACTTAATTACCATCAACCATAAGTGAATTTCCGCTTTTTAACTTAAAATGTGGAAAAAAAGTAACTGGCAACGTCGCAAAATTTTTTGGTCTGAATTTCATAATTTCTTACTTAATTACCATCAACCATAAGTGAATTTCCGCTTTTTAACTTAAAATGTGGAAAAAAAGTAACTGGCAACGTCGCAAAATTTTTTGGTCTGAATTTCATAATTTCGTACTTAATTACCATCAACCATAAGTGAATTTCCGCTTTTTAACTTAAAATGTGGAAAAAAAGTAACTGGCAACGTCGCAAAATTTTTTGGTCTGAATTTCATAATTTCGTACTTAATTACCATCAACCATAAGTGAATTTCCGCTTTTTAACTTAAAATGTGGAAAAAAAGTAACTGGCAACGTCGCAAAATTTTTTGGTCTGAATTTCATAATTTCTTACTTAATTACCATCAACCATAAGTGAATTTCCGCTTTTTAACTTAAAATGTGGAAAAAAAGTAACTGGCAACGTCGCAAAATTTTTTGGTCTGAATTTCATAATTTCGTACTTAATTACCATCAACCATAAGTGAATTTCCGCTTTTTAACTTAAAATGTGGAAAAAAAGTAACTGGCAACGTCGCAAAATTTTTTGGTCTGAATTTCATAATTTCGTACTTAATTACCATCAACCATAAGTGAATTTCCGCTTTTTAACTTAAAATGTGGAAAAAAAGTAACTGGCAACGTCGCAAAATTTTTTGGTCTGAATTTCATAATTTCTTACTTAATTACCATCAACCATAAGTGAATTTCCGCTTTTTAACTTAAAATGTGGAAAAAAAGTAACTGGCAACGTCGCAAAATTTTTTGGTCTGAATTTCATAATTTCTTACTTAATTACCATCAACCATAAGTGAATTTCCGCTTTTTAACTTAAAATGTGGAAAAAAAGTAACTGGCAACGTCGCAAAATTTTTTGGTCTGAATTTCATAATTTCTTACTTAATTACCATCAACCATAAGTGAATTTCCGCTTTTTAACTTAAAATGTGGAAAAAAAGTAACTGGCAACGTCGCAAAATTTTTTGGTCTGAATTTCATAATTTCTTACTTAATTACCATCAACCATAAGTGAATTTCCGCTTTTTAACTTAAAATGTGGAAAAAAAGTAACTGGCAACGTCGCAAAATTTTTTGGTCTGAATTTCATAATTTCTTACTTAATTACCATCAACCATAAGTGAATTTCCGCTTTTTAACTTAAAATTTGGAAAAAAAGTAATTGGCAACGTCGCAAAATTTTTTAGTCTGAATTTCATAATGTCGTACTTAATTACCATCAACCATAAGTGAATTTCCGCTTTTTTACTTAAAATTTGGAAAAAAAGTAACTGGCAACGTCGCAAAAATTTTTAGTCTGAATTTCATAATTTCAATGGTACCAATACAATGGTATAATTTTTTTTTAGATTGGAGAGAAAAATTTATTTGTTGCGACTTGTGGTTTCTAGTTTACTATAAACCATAAGTCATAGCGAATAAATTTGCTAATTTGGGCTGACCATAAGTAAAATACCAAAGATATACAGAAGATGGAAGTAGAACGGGTTGATTGTAAAAATATAATAGTTAGATGACTAATGAGTGGACAAAATGTCTATGTATGTGGGAAGTGTAAGCGATTGACGACGATAGAAAGTCAACTAACATATATAGATTAATTTGTGTTTATACGTAGATGCTGACGGGAAAAGAATGTACGCATAGTAAGGTTGAGAAAGTGTCGCAAATTCGTTAACAAATGATTGAGCAAAATATATATGTATGTATAATAGGAGCCAGCTTATTGGTAACCAAAGAAATATATGATACATTAACCCATATTAAATATAGCCCAGTTATAAATGCAAAGAAGGACAGTTCAATTATCACGTTAAAAAATTGTCAATAGTATTATAGGGCTCTAAGAAATGAATTGATTATAATGTTTATATATGGAGAAGACATTAATGATCATGACGGTATGTAGTTAAATTGATAGTATAGAAAAAAATACAAATATATGACATTAATTAATAAATTTGAAAAAACATTGAAATGTAATAGGTGACCGTCAAGTGAATGGATAAAAAGTATATATATGTATATTAGTGGAGAGAGAGTCAATGTTACAGATGAATAAGTAAAAACGAATGTGCATATGAAAATGTATATGATTGATGAGTCTTGAATAGAAAATAGATATTCAGGGGAGTGTAAGAATATGTATAAGACATGGCAATTTTTCTTACTACGTCTAAGATACTTGGGAAGCAGTTGCATTGTATTGTCGATGGTATTCAATCACAGCTAGGTCATGAATATATTGAAAGTTTCTACTTTCAAAATTCAAATGTGACCAAATGTATTTGCAATTATGTATTATATGTAATTAGAAATTTAAAAAATTGCGATAACTCACTGAAATCCGAGCGAGAATGAAATGTGACCTAGTAATTCTATATTATTTATATGAGAATTCTATTGTCGTATTTAATCTAACGATGGAATTTGTGGGGTATGATGGAACGATGAAGGAATATGTACAAAATAAAAAGTGGATGTTTTAATAAAATAGTAAATTATTTATAAACATTTGCCAATTGGATATTCCGTAAAGATAGGAGAGGTAAACAAACTATGTTGATACGGTGAATGAAATTGCTGTTAAGACAAATAGAAAAACAGTTATGAAACATATATGTGAGCATATAATTAATAATTGTATGTGTAAACAACGTAGTGAGTTTGTTGGAGTATGTGTGAGGTGATTTTAAAAGAATATCTAATGAAAAAGTTACCTTCATATGCCTTCTATATATGGACTATGAATTATGTTCAATTATATGGTAAAGCAGCATACTAGCAGCAAGTATTATATATACGTACAGATACATACATATATTTATGTGTATTAATAAGTATGTATAGAAAGTAGCAGCCTGTATTTGTTTGTAGTATATATGATTGAAGTAATAATGCATAGGGGTGTATAGAAAGGGATTTAGATAGATATACACATTGATAATGTATTTGATATATATATGTTACATTGTGTAAATTGCAATAAAATAATGAAAATCTGTTGCAATTGGAAATTATGTTGGATATGTGCAAATGTGAGTCATATATATATATATATAATAATAATTAACGATATAATTATTATAAAGTTATTATAAATATGTGGGCTAGAAATTTGAGCACGTACAATATATGAACATATGTGTCTTATGTGTATGATATGATATGATATATGATGGCACGGCCAATGTGCGACGGAGAGAAATATTATTTGTTGTGATTAAAATGAACAGTTCCCTGGTTGATCCTGCCAGTAGTCAT
>CATIYE010000006.1:17500-20000 GCA_949748235.1 Platypus cylindrus | reverse complement strand
TATATATATATATATATGTAATATTGTAGTGTATGTAGTTATGTAGAATGTATGTAGTTATTTATGTAGGAAAAGTAAAGAATATTTTTTGTTTATTGTATGTAGTATATATATAAAATAATACATCTATATAATATGGTTTAAAGTATTTCGCCACAGATGTCCATAAACATATAAATTAAAATTAAAAAACAAATACGTTTGATATGGAGGAATTTCAAAAGAAGAATGAAGTCAGCTAGTAGGCTAGCCAGCTAGCTATTCACTAGCCGAATTCAGAGAAGAATAAGAAGTCACACTCTATATAATATGTGTATGTTAATAAATTAATTTATGTAGTCGAAAGAGAGATGATATTCGAACCAAGTTTCTCATGCACACATATAATATGTTGTACATATATATGTATCTCAATTCTATGAAATCGTAGTACGCATAAATTGTGTGTGAGATTGTGGTTGGATAACAAAATAAAATTAATGAAAATAATAGAAGAAACTATTAGAAATTACCCTAAACGGTGGATCACTTGGCTCGTGGGTCGATGAAGAACGCAGCTAATGGCGCGTCAACTTGTGAACTGCAGGACACATGAACATCGACAATTCGAACGCACATTGCGGTCCTCGGATACCTGATCCCGGACCACTCCTGGCTGAGGGTCGTTTCATATTAAAAGAATGCATCCGACTATTAAAAATTAGAAAGTTATTTTGAAATTCATGTATGTATAATAAGATGTATAATAATACGTATTCTGGTGGAATATGTAGTGTACTTGTATGTATAATAATCAGAGTAATTTTCTAAATTGATGATGCTAAGTGGATGGAATGTGTAGTGAAGTAGCATTGTTGAATGTCAATAAAAAGAAAAGAAAACGTATGCACGTAACACGGCATCCAAATATAAATTCAATAAACTGGTAAAATATACACAATATATATAAATTAGTTAAATACTAAGAAAAAAAAAAAACATTAGATATATATGCAATATGCTTATATAACATATATGTTATAATATGTTGTTGTATCAATTGCATAGAAAATGTTGAATATATAATGATTTTACCACATATACAAAATATAATATTTGATAATGATGAACATAGTATATTATTATTTGCTTCATATAAATGATAAGAGATGATGATTGACATCATATATGAGTAGAACAATGTGTGCGTGCAATCAGTTTTCATGTTTCACATTGAACATATATATATATATAATCAGAATCTCATGATGATGCAATGTTTATTGAAATTGTTGAATATTATATGTACATGTATATATGAGAATAATAAAACGATAGATATGTCGCAACAGAGACAACACAGAACGTTTACAACATATATATATATATATATTCATTTTTAGTATAAAATGGAAATAAAATTAAATATTTGTTTGTAATGGTGTAATGGTGTAAGACATGGACGTGTATTCGTTTTTTTATCTAACTAAATATATATATGTATTTTTCATATAAAATGAAAAACACATCGTTTTTCAGATTCATATCGATCGACCTCAGAGTAGGAGAGATTACCCGCTGAATTTAAGCATATTATTAAGCGGAGGAAAAGAAACTAACTAGGATTCCCTTAGTAGCTGCGAGCGAACAGGGAAAAGCCCAGCACCGAATCCCGCGTTCAAATTAATGGACGTTAGGAAATGTGGTGTTAGGGAGGATACATTATCCCAGGATATAATAACGCGTCCAAGTCCTTCTTGAACGAGGCCATTGTCCATAGAGGGTGCCAGGCCCGTATTGACCGTTAATTGTCTTGGGAGTATCTCTCCTAAGAGTCGGGTTGCTTGAGAGTGCAGCCCTAAGCGGGTGGTAAACTCCATCTAAGGCTAAATATTACCACGAGACCGATAGCGAACAAGTGCCGTGAGGGAAAGTTGAAAAGCACTTTGAAGAGAGAGTTCAATAGTACGTGAAACCGTTTAGGGGTAAACCTGAGAAACCCGAAAGGTCGAAGGAAGAAATTCATTCGTGTTTCATTATTGACGGAATTGTGTATGGTTAGACGGCATATATATCTGATTATCAATTTGATAATTATGGATGTATGTGTCGCTACATATCATTTTCGAATCTGATGGTGAACACGTGCACTTTTCTTCTGGTAGGACGTCGCGATCCGTTAGGAATATTGTCGGTCTATGATGATTATTTTGCGGTATAGTTCATTGATACATATATAATTTGTATTATGTATGATAGTATTGATGAAGCCGTTGTATCTGGCCGATTTACCTGACGGTAAACTGAATGGTTAAAGGTCGCTATCATTTTCGATGAGCGTTAGAGGCGAGACAAGTGTATCAATTGGAAAATGACATTGTTATTTTGCATATATTTATATATGTGTGAGATGATGATGTTTTCGGTAATCGGTATTTATATCGATTCCGAGCCATTGGTATATTGGTGGTCGAGCATATCTCTGACCGACCTTATCATATGTGAATATGAAACCAATCTG
>CATIYE010000006.1:0-12500 GCA_949748235.1 Platypus cylindrus | reverse complement strand
TGTCAATATGAAGGTAAGAGATTAATATTGGTAAATGGATACCAGGAGCCAGGAAAGAATAATAAGATATGGTCAATGGTAGAGAAAAAAGTGAAAAAGTATAAAATGGATGTGATAATAGCAGGAGATTTTAATGCTAAAAATGAAGTATGGGGAGGAAAAGAAACGGATAAGAGAGGAGAAATAATCATGGAATCGGTAATGAGTAATGGATGGAACTTGGAAAATGATGGATTATCTGAGCCTACATTTACAAATACCAGAGGTTTTGTAAGTTGGGTAGATATTACTATAAGCAAAAATATAGTAATAGAAAATTGGTCAGTTAGTGATGAAGAAACACTAAGTGATCATAAGTATATTACTTATGAAGTAAAAGGAGAAATGAATAAGTTAAGAAAGAAAAGAATATGGGATTTTGAAAATACAGATTGGATGAAATTTCAAGAAGTATTGAAAAATTCCATGGAAAAACAAGATGGTAATATCGAAAGAGAGGCTGAGATAATTCAGAAATGTTGTCAAGATGTTACGAGAAAACATGTAAAACGGAAAGAAATTAATGATAAAGAGAAAATTAGCTGGTGGAATAAAAATCTAAAGAAATTGAGAAGTTTAGTTAGAAATAAAAGAAGAAAATATCAAAATGAAACTGATATTGACACCAGAGAAGAATATAGAAAAGAATATTTAAAATTACGAATAAAATATAAAATAATGATAAAAGAAGCAAAAGAGGAAAGTATTAGAAAAGAAATAAAAGAATTACAAGAAGAACAACCTTGGAATAGGTTGTGGAAAATAATGAAAGTTGGAAAAAAATGGGAAAATAGGAAAATTAAGAAAAGAAATGATGGAAGTATTATAATAGATGAAGAAGAAGAAGAAAAAGAATTGATTAAAGAATCTTTTGTGGTCAATACTAAGAAAGAGAATGAAGATGAAGTTAAATTAAAAAATAGAAATAGAAGATTTTATAGTAACAACGATGAATTGTTTACTAGTAAAGAGATAGAAGAAAGGGTTGGGAAAATGCCAAAGAAGAAGGCCGTTGGTAAAGATGGAATACCTAATGAAGTATTAGTATATATATTTGATTCTATAGGTAATAGAATCATTGATTTATATAATAAATGTTTCAGGGAAGGTGTATTTCCTAAGATATGGAAATATGCCACCGTAATATGGATTCCAAAGAAAGATAATGGGTACAGGCCAATAAGTTTACTACCAGCATTGGGAAGAGTGCTGGATGCATTACTTACTGCAAGAATGCAGTATGTAATGGAGAAAAGAAACTTATATAATGAAAGGCAGTATGGATTCAGAAGTGGAAGAGGAACAGTAATGGCTGTGGAAAAAATTGTTGAAGAACTGAAAATTAATAAAGAGAAGAAATTGCATTCTCTAGTGATAGCATTGGATTTGAAAAATGCTTTCAATACAGCTTGGGTAATTACTGTGGAAGAAAGATTGGAAAAATATGAAATTCCAGATAATTTGCGAAAAATAGCTGTGAATTTCATGTTGAATAGAAGAATATGGATAGGAAAAGAAGATAATAGCGTAGGGATAAGTAAAGGATGTCCTCAGGGATCTGGATTAGGACCGATTCTATGGTTATTAGTAATGGAAGGATGGTTTGAAGTTATGGAAAAAATGAAAAAAGAACATGATATTCCAGTAACATATCAAGCTTATGCTGATGATCAGATAATTATATTATCTGGTAAATCAGCGAAGAGTATAGAAAAGGACTGGAAAATTGTCAAAGAAACAGTAGAGTCTTGGGCTGTTGGAGAAAAATTGAAATATAATGGAGTTAAAACAGAAGCAATGTTTGTTTCTTGTAGGAAAATATTGCGAGATCCTATAATATATTGGGATCAAGATAAAATAATGATGAAGAAACATATAAAATATTTGGGTGTCGTAATAGATACCAAAATGTTTTATATTGAGCATATTAAAGAAATAAGAAAAAAGATTACAACGGCATCAAGCAAGTGGATTGGAGTGATGAAGAGAAAGTATGGTTTCAATAGAAACATATGTAAAGTGGTGTATGATAGCGTCATACAACCAGCAGTATTGTATGGAGCTGAGATCTGGGGTGAAAGAGCTTTGGATAGTAGGGTGAAGAAGCAATTGTTGGCAATTCAAAGAATTTGGACCAAAACAATTGTGAAAAGCTACTCAACAGTTTCCAATGACGCGTTAAATGTGTTAGCTGGAACTCCATCTTTAAGTATAGAAGCTTATGCTAGGTGGAGTTTCAAGAAAGAAAATAAGATTGAAACTCATATAGGTAGAGGAGCCCATCCAGTGTTTGATGGATTTAAAGAAAACAATGAA
This sequence comes from Platypus cylindrus, assembly GCA_949748235.1. Taxonomy (NCBI): domain Eukaryota; kingdom Metazoa; phylum Arthropoda; class Insecta; order Coleoptera; family Curculionidae; genus Platypus; species Platypus cylindrus. Next base: position 10,145 of record CATIYE010000006.1, on the reverse strand, counting down.
GAAAGGGATGATAATAGAAGTATATGGGTGGATGCTGGTGTTACAAAAAATAATGTAGCATATCTAGCATCAACATACAAGGATGATGGAGGGAAGTACAATACGGATGGAGTAAAGGTAGAAGGGAAATATAGCTCGACTACAGCTGAAGGGTTAGGAATTATATGGGTATTGAACTGCATTGAAAAATGGCAGTGGAAGAACAATATCACTATATATAATGATAACAAAACTATGGTAGAGAAAGTAAATGGTAAATGGGCAGAAGATATAATAGGAAGAGAAATTCAAGGATTAGTGGAAAAGTTGAAAAGTTTAAATGTAAATATACAGATAAAATGGCAAAAGGGACACGTGAAAGAAAATAAAGAAATGATAGTAGTTGATGAAAAAGTGAAAGAAATTATGAAATTACCAGAAAATCTGGTAAATGTATGGGAAGGAATACCATATAAACAAGAAAATAAGCTAAGAATAAAGGAAAGAAAGTTATGGATAATGGAAGAATGGCAGAGTGAATGGATAGATAGCAATAAAGGAAGAGAATTGTACAAGTGGTGCAAGTATGTAGGAAGAAATAGACTGCCACTGAAATTTAAAGCCGTACAAGTAGTTACTGGACATGGTAACTTTAAATACTATTTAGGAAGATTTAAATTAAGTGAAGATAGTACGGTATGTGATTGTAAGCTGAACATATAATATGGAAATGCAATATAGAAGCAAGAGCAGATGTAAGATACAAGTATTGCGAGAAATTACAGGGAAAACGAATAAGACTTCGGAATGAAGAGAATGAAGAAGAGATGAAAATTATTGAAATAATTAATCAATGGGCCAATGAAATTGTGGAAGAGGAAGATATGTAGAAGATAATTAGAAAACCCGGTAGCCAATCCAGCAAAAAAAATTAAAAAATATAAAAAATCTGGTAATTATACCAGGAAAAAAAAAAAAAAAAAAAAAAAAAAAAAAAAAAAAAAAAAAAAAAAAAAAAAAAAAAAAAAAAAAAAAAAAAAAAAATTATTAAAATTAAAATAAAAATAAAAATTGGTGTATTGTGGTGTTATGTGAGTGAAAGTGTGTGTGTTGTGGTGATGTGTGAGTGCGGGAGGGTCTTCTTTCCCCGGTAATTTTTGGGTGAGTTGGAGGTGGAGGAGTTCTCTTGCCAGTGGAGTCAAAGTTTAGTGGGAAAAACTTGCCGAAAGCCTAATGGCGGGTCGGTGCAACAGCAATTAAAAAACATGATTTTATCATGTTAATTGTTGTTGTAAAACAATTTGTTCTTGTCCCTACCTACTAGTCTTGACTAAACAGCCAAGGTGAACAGACGTGTGTGCGCAAGCGGTTATTGAATTTTTGAAAAGTGGTGGATTTTTTAAAAGTTTTTTAATAACAAATTATACGGTCGTGTGCGGATTAATTTTCTGTTTAATTTGACGTAAAAGTTGAGTTAATCGGTCAATTAACAAAAAAGTTATAAACAAAACAGTGATTTTCCATTGTTCTTATTAGAACAATTTTGGGTGGAATTTTCCAGTTTTTGGAGATAGCTGAGGGAAATTTGGTAGTAGAATATCCAATAAGGGGTAAGTCTTTGCATGTTTTAAACATTTGCATGCTTCAAATCGGTATAATTAAGGAAAAAATTAAAATTAAAAAATTAATATAAAAACGTGACCTGTTAGAGGTTAGTGACGTGTACTTACGTATAAGTAAGGGGCGTCATATCGACATCGAAAATCGTTGTTTGACTATTGTCGATATAACAGATTTTCGATTTTTTTATTAAGGTTAGTTTATAGTGTTAACTAATTAATAAATAATTATAAAAATTGTTTATAAATTGTTTATTTTTGTAATACGGGTATAATAACGGTGTTGGGTAAAAATATATATATTTTTATATATTTTTAAGTATTTTTTATTTTTTTAAATTAAAAATTTTTTTTAGAGGTACGTATATTTAAATATACGATTAATATGAGTAGTAGGGAGAAAGTAAGGAAGAGAATGAAGGAAGTGTCCTCCGATGAAGAGTCGGTGGTTAGCGGAATCTCTGCCGTTAGTGAGCGGCAAACAAGGAGGGAAAAAAGGAGGAAAAGTAACAAAGAACTGGAAATTAAGTTGTATAAGAGTGTTGGTAAAAAAGGCGATACAAGTGAAATGGACAGCAGTAGAGTGATGGAAAGTAGCATAGTGGAAAGTGAAATGGAAGGAGAACGACATGGGAAAAAAGGAAATGCCCAAACAATTGAAAGGGCATGTAATAAAATAATGAAGGTTATGAGCAAATATGTACAAGGAAAAATGGATTTTGGAAAAATGGATCAAATGATGGTATGTAGTGAGGTACATACCATTATGGGGTCGGTAAATAGGTGGCTACTGGAGGAAAAAGACGATGGGATGACGAAAATATTGGGAAGAATGGAAAAGTTGGAGAAAAAAATGGAAAATGTTGGAAAAATGAATATGAAGAGGCAAAAAAATGTAGAAAACATAAATAACAGGAATGAAGAGTATGATGGGAGCGGCGAAGAAAGCGCTTTCGTAGAAGTAGAAAAAGCAAGAAAAGGGAGGTCAATGTCGAGTAGAAGGACAAAGGTCAAAACCTTTGCCCAAGTTTTGAAGGACTCAAGTAGGCCAAGAAAAGAGAAAAATATCAGAAATGATTGGGTTAAACCTGTTGGTATTAAGAAGTTTGACGTAATTGTCAGTAAGGAAGGTGAAAATAATAGCCAGCAGGTAGTCAAGGATGTTAAAAAGGTTTTGATGAATAATCAAGTTAACCAAATCAAGGCAATTCGAAGAGTCCAAAATGGGAAAATAATTTTGGAGATGAAAAGTGAATTGCAGCAGAGAAAAGTTGAAGATATTTTGAATAAAAATAAAGAAATTACAGTAAAAAGGGGGTATGAAAAATTACCAAGATTTAAGATAAGTGGTGTCTATGAGGGATATCAAGAGGAAGAGTTAATAGAGGCGATTATTAACGAGAATGAAGAGTTATTGGGAGAGACTATTGAAAATGCTAAGAAAAGCATGAAGGTAGTCAGGAAAATTGGAAATCGATTCAATAAAAATAAAGCGACATGGGTTATCGAGGTAGCATCCGAAGTTTTTACTAAGGTAATGAAAAACGGGTACGTATTGTTGGAATTAGAGAAAGTGGCAGTAAATGAATACATAGACGTAAGTATGTGTTATAAGTGTAGCGCCTTCGGACATATTGCAAAATATTGCAAATGGGAAATGGAATGTTATAACTGTGGAGGTAAACATGAGGGGCGATCGTGTACGGAGAAAGTTAGGTGTTGTCCTAATTGCAAAAAATTAGGAAAACAGCGAGAAAGTTGTGGACATTCTGCGAATTCGTTGGAATGTCCGGTGTACCGGAAAAAGTTGGCCATGGAGCGAGGTAAGATAAATTATTAAATTATTAAATAAAATTAAAAATGGATAATATAAAAATTTTACAAATTAATTTAGGAAAAGGAAAAGAGGCGACAAGTTTGATGAGGGAAATGGTGAAAAGGATGAAAGTAAGTATTGTAATGGTACAAGAGCGGTATATTTATGAAAATGAGTGGAAAGATTGGAATTATTTTGGTGATGGAAAAGTGAGAGTGTGGGTGAAAAAAATATTAAAGCCAAAATTGGTTGATATTGAAGGTAAGGGTAATATAGTAATTGTAATGTGTCAATATGAAGGTAAGAGATTAATATTGGTAAATGCATACCAGGAGCCAGGAAAGAATAATAAAATATGGTCAATGGTAGAGAAAAAAGTGAAAAAGTATAAAATGGATGTGATATTAGCAGGAGATTTTAATGCTAAAAATGAAGTATGGGGAGGAAAAGAAACGGATAAGAGAGGAGAAATAATCATGGAATCGGTAATGAGTAATGGATGGAACTTGGAAAATGATGGATTATCTGGGCCTACATTTACAAATACCAGAGGTTTTGTAAGTTGGGTAGATATTACTATAAGCAAAAATATAGTAATAGAAAATTGGTCAGTTAGTGATGAAGAAACACTAAGTGATCATAAGTATATTACTTATGAAGTAAAAGGAGAAATGAATAAGTTAAGAAAGAAAAGAATATGGGATTTTGAAAATACAGATTGGATGAAATTTCAAGAAGTATTGAAAAATTCTATGGAAAAACAAGATGGTAATATCGAAAGAGAGGCTGAGATAATTCAGAAATGTTGTCAAGACGTTACGAGAAAACATGTAAAACGGAAAGAAATTAATGATAAAGAGAAAATTAGCTGGTGGAATAAAAATCTAAAGAAATTGAGAAGTTTAGTTAGAAATAAAAGAAGAAAATATCAAAATGAAACTGATATTGACACCAGAGAAGAATATAGAAAAGAATATTTAAAATTACGAATAAAATATAAAATAATGATAAAAGAAGCAAAAGAGGAAAGTATTAAAAAAGAAATAAAAGAATTACAAGAAGAACAACCTTGGAATAGGTTGTGGAAAATAATGAAAGTTGGAAAAAAATGGGAAAATAGGAAAATTAAGAAAAGAAATGATGGAAGTATTATAATAGATGAAGAAGAAGAAGAATTAGAATTGATTAAAGAATCTTTTGTGGTCAATACTAAGAAAGAGAATGAAGATGAAGTTAAATTAAATAGTAGAAATAGAAGATTTTATAGTAACAACGATGAATTGTTTACTAGTAAAGAGATAGAAGAAAGGGTTGGGAAAATGCCAAAAAAGAAAGCCGTTGGTAAAGATGGAATACCTAATGAAGTATTAGTATATATATTTGATTCTATAGGTAATAGAATCATTGAGTTATATAATAAATGTTTCAGGGAAGGTGTATTTCCTAAGATATGGAAATATGCCACCGTAATATGGATTCCAAAGAAAGATAATGGGTACAGGCCAATAAGTTTACTACCAGCATTGGGAAGAGTGCTGGATGCATTACTTACTGCAAGAATGCAGTATGTAATGGAGAAAAGAAACTTATATAATGAAAGGCAGTATGGATTCAGAAGTGGAAGAGGAACAGTAATGGCTGTGGAAAAAATTGTTGAAGAACTGAAAATTAATAAAGAAAAGAAATTGCATTCTCTAGTGATAGCATTGGATTTGAAAAATGCTTTCAATACAGCTTGGGTAATTACTGTGGAAGAAAGATTGGAAAAATATGAAATTCCAGATAATTTGCGAAAAATAGCTGTGAATTTCATGTTGAATAGAAGAATATGGATAGGAAAAGAAGATAATAGCGTAGGGATAAGTAAAGGATGTCCTCAGGGATCTGGATTAGGACCGATTCTGTGGTTATTGGTAATGGAAGGATGGTTTGAAGTGATGGAGAAAATGAAAAAAGAACATGATATTCCAGTAACATATCAAGCTTATGCTGATGATCAGATAATTATATTATCTGGTAAATCAGCGAAAAGTATAGAAAAAGACTGGAAAATTGTCAAAGAAACAGTAGAGTCTTGGGCTGTTGGAGAAAAATTGAAATATAATGGAGTTAAAACAGAAGCAATGTTTGTTTCTTGTAGGAAAATATTGCGAGATCCTATAATATATTGGGATCAAGACAAAATAATGATGAAGAAACATATAAAATATTTGGGTGTCGTAATAGATACCAAAATGTTTTATATTGAGCATATTAAAGAAATAAGAAAAAAGATTACAACAGTGTCAAGCAAGTGGATTGGAGTGATGAAGAGAAAGTATGGTTTCAATAGAAACACATGTAAAGTGGTGTATGATAGCGTCATACAACCAGCAGTATTGTATGGAGCTGAGATCTGGGGTGAAAGAGCTTTGGATAGTAGGGTGAAGAAGCAATTGTTGGCAATTCAAAGAATTTGGACCAAAACAATTGTGAAAAGCTACTCAACAGTTTCCAATGACGCGTTAAATGTGTTAGCTGGAACTCCGTCTTTAAGTATAGAAGCTTATGCTAGATGGAGTTTCAAGAAAGAAAATAAGATTGAAACTCATATAGGTAGAGGAGCCCATCCAGCGTTTGATGGATGTAAAGAAAACAATGAAGAAAGGGATGACAATAGAAGTATATGGGTGGATGCAGGTGTTACAGAAAATAATGTAGCATATCTAGCATCAACATACAAGAATGATAAAGGGAAATACAATACGGATGGAGTGAAGGTAGAAGGGAAATATAGCTCGACTACAGCTGAAGGGTTAGGAATTATATGGGTATTGAACTGCATTGAAAAATGGCAGTGGAAGAACAATATCACTATATATAATGATAACAAAACTATGGTAGAAAGAGTAAATGGTAAATGGGCAGAAGATACAATAGGTAGAGAAATTCAAGGATTAGTGGAAAAGTTGAAAAGTTTAAATGTAAATATACAGATAAAATGGCAAAAAGGACATGTGAAAGAAAATAAAGAAATGATAGTAGTTGATGAAAAAGTGAAAGAAATTATGAAATTACCAGGAAATCTGGTAAATGTATGGGAAGGAATACCATATAAACAAGAAAATAAGCTAAGAATAAAGGAAAGAAAGTTATGGATAATGGAAGAATGGCAGAGTGAATGGATAGATAGCAATAAAGGAAGAGAATTGTACAAGTGGTGCAAGTATGTAGGAAGAAATAGACTGCCACTGAATTTTAAAGCCGTACAAGTAGTTACTGGACATGGTAACTTTAAATACTATTTAGGAAGATTTAAATTAAGTGAAGATAGTACGGTATGTGATTGTAAAGAGGAAGATGAATCTGCTGAACATATAATATGGAAATGCAATATAGAAGCAAGAGCAGATGTAAGATACAAGTATTGCGAGAAATTACAGGGAAAACGAATAAGACTTCGGAATGAAGAGAATGAAGAAGAGATGAAAATTATTGAAATAATTAATCAATGGGCCAATGAAATTGTGGAAGAGGAAGATATGTAGAAGATAATTAGAAAACCCGGTAGCCAATCCAGCAAAAAAAATTAAAAAATATAAAAAATCTGGTAATTATACCAGGAAAAAAAAAAAAAAAAAAAAAAAAAAAAAAATTATTAAAATTAAAATAAAAATAAAAATTGGTGTATTGTGGTGTTATGTGAGTGAAAGTGTGTGTGTTGTGGTGATGTGTGAGTGCGGGAGGGTCTTCTTTCCCCGGTAATTTTTGGGTGAGTTGGAGGTGGAGGAGTTCTCTTGCCAGTGGAGTCAAAGTTTAGTGGGAAAAACTTGCCGAAAGCCTAATGGCGGGTCGGTGCAACAGCAATTAAAAAACATGATTTTATCATGTTAATTGTTGTTGTAAAACAATTTGTTCTTGTCCCTACCTACTAGTCTTGACTAAACAGCCAAGGTGAATAGACGTGTGTGCGCAAGCTGGTTATAAATTTTTGAAAAGTGGTGGATTTTTTAAAAAGTTTTTAATAACAAATTATACGGTCGTGTGCGGATTAATTTTCTGTTTAATTTGACGTAAAAGTTGAGTTAATCGGTCAATTAATAAAAAAGTTATAAACAAAACAGTGAATTTCCATTGTTCTTATTAGAACAATTTTGGGTGGAATTTTCCAGTTTTTGGAGATAGCTGAGGGAAATCTGGTAGTAGAATATCCAATAAGGGGTAAGTCTTTGCATGTTTTAAACATTTGCATGCTTCAAATCGGTATAATTAAGGATAAAATTAAATTTAAAAAATTAATATAAAAACGTGACCTGTTAGAGGTTAGTGACGTGTACTTACGTATAAGTAAGGGGCGTCATATCGACATCGAAAATCGTTGTTTGACTGTTGTCGATATAACAGATTTTCGATTTTTTGTTAAGGTTAGATTATAGTGTTAATTAATTAATAAATAATTATAAAAATTGTTTATAAATTGTTTATTTTGTGATACGGTTTAATTAACGGTGTTGGGTAAAATATATATATTTTTATATATTTTTAAGTATTTTTTATTTTTATAAATAAAAAAAAATTTTTTTTAGAGGTACGTATATTTTATATACGGAAATATGAGTAGTAGGGAGAAAGTAAGGAAGAGAATGAAGGAAGTGTCCTCCGATGAAGAGTCGGTGGTTAGCGGAATCTCTGCCGTTAGTGAGCGGCAAACAAGGAGGGAAAAAAGGAGGAAAAGTAACAAAGAACTGGAAATTAAGTTGTATAAGAGTCTTGGTAAAAAAGGCGATACAAGTGAAATGGACAGCAGTAGAGTGATGGAAAGTAGCATAGTGGAAAGTGAAATGGAAGGAGAACGACATGGGAAAAAAGGAAATGCCCAAACAATTGAAAGGGCATGTAAAAAAATAATGAAGATTATGAGCAAATATGTACAAGGAAAAATGGATTTTGGAAAAATGGATCAAATGATGGTATGTAGTGAGGTACATACCATTATGGGGTCGGTAAATAGGTGGCTACTGGAGGAAAAAGACGATGGGATGACGAAAATATTGGGAAGAATGGAAAAGTTGGAGAAAAAAATGGAAAATGTTGGAAAAATGAATATGAAGAGGCAAAAAAATGTAGAAAACATAAATAACAGGAATGAAGAGTATGATGGGAGCGGCGAAGAAAGCGCTTTCGTAGAAGTAGAAAAAACAAGAAAAGGGAGGTCGATGTCGAGTAGAAGGACAAAGGTTAAAACCTTTGCTCAAGTTTTGAAAGACTCAAGTAGGCCAAGAAAGGAGAAAAATATTAAAAGTGATTGGGTTAAGCCTGTTGGTATTAAGAAGTTTGACGTAATTGTCAGTAAGGAAGGTGAAAATAATAGCCAGCAGGTAGTCAAGGATGTGAAAAAGGTTTTGATGAATAATCAAGTTAACCAAATCAAGGCAATTCGAAGAGTCCAAAATGGGAAAATAATTTTGGAGATGAATAGTGAATTGCAGCAGAGAAAAGTTGAAGATATTCTGAATAAGAATAAAGAGATCACAGTAAAAAGGGGGTATGAAAAATTACCAAGATTTAAGATAAGTGGTGTCTATGAGGGATATCAAGAGGAAGAGTTAATAGAGGCGATTATTAACGAAAATGAAGAGACATTGGGAGAGACTATTGAAAATGCTAAGAAAAGCATGAAGGTAGTCAGGAAAATTGGAAATCGTTTCAATAAAAATAAAGCAACATGGGTTATTGAAGTAGCACCCGAAGTTTTTACTAAGGTAATGAAAAACGGGTACGTATTGTTGGAATTAGAGAAAGTGGCAGTAAATGAATACATAGACGTAAGTATGTGTTATAAGTGTAGCGCCTTCGGACATATTGCAAAATATTGCAAATGGGAAGTGGAATGTTATAACTGTGGAGGTAAACATGAGGGGCGATCGTGTACGGAGAAAGTTAGGTGTTGTCCTAATTGTAAAAAATTAGGAAAACAGCGAGAAAGTTGTGGACATTCCGCGAATTCGTTGGAATGTCCGGTGTACCGGAAAAAGTTGGCCATGGAGCGAGGTAAGATAAATTATTAAATTATTAAATAAAATTAAAAATGGATAATATAAAAATTTTACAAATTAATTTAGGAAAAGGAAAAGAGGCGACAAGTTTGATGAGGGAAATGGTGAAAAGGATGAAAGTAAGTATTGTAATGGTACAAGAGCGGTATATTTATGAAAATGAGTGGAAAGATTGGAATTATTTTGGTGATGGAAAAGTGAGAGTGTGGGTGAAAAAAATATTAAAGCCAAAATTGGTTGATATTGAAGGTAAGGGTAATATAGTAATTGTAATGTGTCAATATGAAGGTAAGAGATTAATATTGGTAAATGCATACCAGGAGCCAGGAAAGAATAATAAAATATGGTCAATGGTAGAGAAAAAAGTGAAAAAGTATAAAATGGATGTGATATTAGCAGGAGATTTTAATGCTAAAAATGAAGTATGGGGAGGAAAAGAAACGGATAAGAGAGGAGAAATAATCATGGAATCGGTAATGAGTAATGGATGGAACTTGGAAAATGATGGATTATCTGAGCCTACATTTACAAATACCAGAGGTTTTGTAAGTTGGGTAGATATTACTATAAGCAAAAATATAGTAATAGAAAATTGGTCAGTTAGTGATGAAGAAACACTAAGTGATCATAAGTATATTACTTATGAAGTAAAAGGAGAAATTAATAAGTTAAGAAAGAAAAGAATATGGGATTTTG
>CATIYE010000005.1:0-14027 GCA_949748235.1 Platypus cylindrus | reverse complement strand
TAGCCAGCGCTAACGAATTAAACCATAAATTTCCCTATTATCAGATTGAACTCGTCTTTTAGTCAAAACCGAAAAAGCAACTCCTCGTTTCCTCATCCTCCATTTCTAAAATGACAATAAAAATGCCGTTTTATCACTTTTAAATTTGAAATTTGGATTAAAATATTTTCGTTTCGATTTTGTACGTGCGTGCCAGAAGGTAATTATTAACAGTTGAAGAAATGCATTTTTATCTTATCTTCCGTGTGTTGTTGTAACTTTAACATTTCATTGATTGGTCAGAGAAAATCGAGTTTTTCAAACTCTTCATTCCACTACTCTACAACTGTATTTTCTATGGCTTTTCTATTTTTCCCGTCGATGTGAAGAAAGGTTCCCAGGCAGGCAGCCAACAGAACAAACAAACAAACACATTCATTGTCGATCCAACAAACAAACATGTATCGATCCAATCCCGAAAAAGATTGAAGTTAAGAAGAAGAAGAGGACGACAACGAACGAACAACGACACAATGTGATCCGTTTCCCAACGCTTCTTCTTCGTCTTCTTCGATCTGTGTTGGTTTTGTGCAAAACAACGCATACACAGACGATACTACATATAATGAATTTATTCCATCTTGTCTATTTAGACGTCAATCTAAATCGAAGTGAAACCCATAAGTCTGTATAATTTTTTTTTGGAAAAAATTCGAATAACAAGACATTGTCGTCTTGTGTGTGTGTGTGTGTGTGTGTGTGTGTTGATGTTTGAACACAATTCGACATTTTTTTTTTTTAAAGAACTTTTCAAAGTACTAGCACACGTGTTGGCATGTATGTATGTGTATATAGAACAGTCAGTGAAGACGAAAGAAAATCGATGGAAACAACTTTATAGTCTGAAAATGGCTGATTCATGATGGTTTTGTTATCGTGGTTTGATGTAATTAGCGAAAGAATGAATAAAAATAAATTTCTACATTGAAAAATTAACGATGGAAGCCGTTAACATTTTGCAACCATACCGTCCAAATCGAGTGTATGCATTCGAATACAAAGTGAAATCGTCTAAAGGCCAGTTTAAATCTTCCAAAAAATTAACTTGAATGATTAAATTAACAAGTTGTTGTCGATGGATGAATGGATGGATGGATGGTCACTACATCATCCATAATCGATCAAGATAATACTCGTAGTTGATCGAAACTAACAGCATTTAATTGATTTATACCGCTTTGGCTACCAGGAAAAATTGCTGTTCGAAGAAAATAATGATCCCATTTTTTCTTTTTTTTTTGAGTTGATTTTTTCACTTCATGCTAACAAAAAAGAGAACTTTTCAGTCATTAGAGTGTGCGATAAGATAAAGAAAAGAAAAATAGCCGTTCTATTTTTCTAATAGATTAGTGTGTGTTTATAAAGCAGTGGCGCACATTGAATTCTTACTAAATAATCTGACAATATATTATAGAAACTTATTTCTGATTCATTCTTGAAATTCGGCTGCATATAGGTGAATCTCATCTCTTTCATAAACATGAATTAATAATAAATTGAATTTAATGCATGATAATCAATTCGATGTTGTTTGCGCATAGTTTTTATAAAGAAATTAATATTGTACGCCGCTGTCTATGTATATATAGCACTTAGATACGTTTATAGCATGTATGTTATAAGTAGAAAACAAATTGATCAAGAAATACTATAAATATCAACGATAGTAAAGAATGTTTTTTTTTTTAGCGAAATCGTATTTCGTGTTTTATAAGACAAGTAATCAATTCCTGTTCTTCATCTAGTCGTCTCTTCTTCTTCTTTATTTCTTTTTTTCATCTATTAATAAGAAATGAAACAAATGCGAATTAATTGTTAATAATTTGTAATATAAACTAATTTTTGTGGAAATTAAATGGGTAATTAACGATGTAGGTAGCTAGTTGGAATGAGTAGAAGCTTGCAGGTATATAAATAAATCTTTAGATTTGTCTCAGTAAATTAATGTAATTAATGAATGAGTTGCTCCTTAGAATTTAATGAATATTGTAAATTAATATTCATACAAATTCTAATTAGCGACTGAAAATTATTTATTGGAATTTTACTGTATTTGATGATTTAATTGAAATAGATTTAAACTATAGACTAATCTATATTGTTCTTTTGAAAATGGCTGCTAGCTGTCTGGCCAACTACTAATTCTACTAAATACAATCCCATTTGGAATTAGTTCCCTATATACGCATAATTAATTTAATTAAGTATTTAAATTTTGACGGACGATTTATCTCTACACTCCTTTTATAAACACACCTCAAAACACTAAGACGAGATGAAACAATAGCTAGCTTGATTCCTATTTGGACATAAATAAGTTGATCTAGAAATAAATGAAAATTACATTTTTCTTTTCCATAATAAAATTAACCTTAATTATGTTACAATTAAAAAGAACAATACCGTAAATATGCAACCAGACATGTCATCCGCATGAAACAATATAAATATGTAAATTACGTACGAGAGGTCGCCAGCGTAATTCACCCGGCTGTCACGGTATAATTCGGCAAACAAATCAAGACGGCTGTGAGTGAAATAAAAATATTGTTAAAAATAGTAATTATTCCGCGGTTATTTTATTAAATTTACATAAATTAGTTAATTATGAATGTTTTATTGCAAATGTGTTATTAAATATCCATTGATTACATCAAATTAAGTTAAGCAGTTTTCAAGGTCACGTAACAGGTAAGCCAATGATTTCTGGATAAATAAAATGACCGCTCACTTTTCGCTCCATCCTATTCCATACCAATGCAGAATTCACTATTTTAATATAATTTCTAGTAATCAACATTTTTTCCAACTCGATCTGATAGCAACTAATTGAGTACTTTTATTTACCAAGTATATGTACCTAAATAAGAATCTCAGTTCTTACTTCTTAACTTTCTCACACTGTGCATATTGATTAACTAAACGAATAGGAACTACTACTATACGTACTGTACGACAAGTACAACAGAACAGTTAAATACCAAGAAAACCTTTGGAATAGGAAAGGAAAACAAAAAAAAAAAAACACAACATCGATATCGATAAGCATTACTACATACATACATAAGACGAGATACAAGTACGTACGTACGCAAAGAATTTAATGGTCCTATAATAATAATTTATTCTGGAATTGCGAGTAGGTACCGCGCGGCAGTACCAATTATTGCGTTTAGCCAATGGCGGAAATAATTCAAGATAAAGCATTATTATTATCTGAGAGGAAAATTGAAAAAAAAAAAAAAACACAAGAAAAAGAAACTCATGCAAATGATTATGTTTGACACATAAAGTGAAGTGTTAAATTTAAATGTATTGTATTTTGAATAAATTCTCGCGTTGCGTAAGGGTGCTTCGGGGGGTAGTACATATGAATTTTTATGATTGTTTCTTTCTTTCAAATCGACTGTTTAGCAATCATTTTGTCATGAAATTATTTATTTATACAATAAAACAATTGTTTATGTTTTGCATTTATTTATAAAGAAACTGTAATGTAAAAATGCATATATTTTAACGAACCGAGTGAAAGACAAATAATATTAAATGAGCGCGTATAGAAATTGCAAGATTAAATTTATAGACAAGAAAACCTCTTGCAGGGATGCTATGTGGCATATATTCTATCTATTTATCTATGTTGGTCGACGGTATACTACGTATTCTCGATCTTTATGATAAAAATAAATAAATAAGTATTTGCCTATGAGGGCCATGCACCAACTAAACTTAACTCGAAAGTGATTTACGAACGAATTACAAACAAAACGACGGTGATTTAAGGACATTGTCGAAAATGAAAAAAAGAAAATAAAAATAATAATAAAAAACTTAATGAGGAATGCAAATCCATAAATTTATTGTAATACTTATTGCATTTATGTATTTAATTAACTTCACATTCTTCTCTGCTACATAATTAGTAAGTAAAAAATATGACTCCAATGGAGAAATATTTTACTCGATTTTCAATTGGACGTAAAAATTAATTATACTTTTGTTTGATTTACAGTAGATTATTTATTGAAGACAAGAATTTTTCATATTTTTATATGTATGTATGAATAGCAAAAAAAAAAAAGCGTAATATCTCTACACACAGCGTACAGACATATTTGAACTATGTATTGTATGCTTTTGCACACTTGCTAATTAAATTAGTAAAATCATAATGGAGAGGAATTCAATTAGATAGACTAAATGGAATTTTAATATAATCAACATTAATTAATATTGACAAGAATGGTGATAGTATGATATGTTTTTTCATTTCGGATAAATTGAGCTTGAGAAAATACTTGACAGTTCAAAAAAGAATTCACATAAAGTCGCAACTTTACTTAAAAAATCCAATAAATGTGTGACAGCAAAAAAAATTCCAAATTTCATAAATTCGGATGTAGGACTGTCTAGTACATTGTTACTGGTATTATTAAAATACACACTAGACCAGACAAGTGGATACACGCCCATTTTTTGTTAGGTTAAAGTTAAAATTCAGTTCAAATGGCAACAGCGTCGATTTCTCTCCGTTCTTTTTACATATGATTAAATGATAAACTATCTATCTATATGCTTTATTCGTTCAAATGTTTTAAAGGCTCATACTAACCCCAATCCGAGGGGCGGGGCCACAACACTTTAAGCAAACCGAACACTACGCCAACAAACCGAACGCTGTTACCAAAGCGACAGAATCCGAGGATGCCACATAAGAAAATATAACGCAAATTCAATAAATTTGATTTAAAAGTTCATATATCAAGTTAATTTATACTTATAAATTAAATTGTTGCGTTTTGTTTCGAAATTTCAAATTTCATCTACTTTTTTGCCGGTCAATTTTTGAGGATGACCACAATTTCAATTATTTGATCGAGATGCAGGTACGAGTAGTAGAGCGCATCGTTGCCAAATCTCTTTTTTGTATGATAAAATGTTGAATCTTTTTGGAACTTATTAGTACGTCCGGTGTTTTGCTGTTAAAACATAATGTACAAGTAACTAAAAATGCAAGTGTCATTTCACACAAAGCGAAGATTCAAGGCGAATTTTCTATTACTATCCATAAATAACGTGATTGTGATCAATTTAAAACAAAATGTTGAAATGCACATACTATTTCTTATTCTTCCCAGGTGTGTGTGTGTGCATGTGTGACAATTTAACAATCATAATTTAAATACATAAGTACATAAATAGATTTCTTAACTTAGCTACAACTATAATAATAATTAAGGTCGTTTACATTCTTTCAAAGCAGTCAATTCTTTTCATTCATTCATTCATTAAAACAAATGAATTGGTCTATTAAAATATTTGTTTATTTGTTTGTTTTCGTGTAAAACGTTGAAATTGAAATAACCTTGGCATCAATGTCTGTGTTCATTATTCTAGTTGGCGCACAAATAACTGTGGACAGATGCGCATAGATTTGCTATTCGAATACTCTGCGCGGTATATTTTTTTTGTGGATAATTGTAAACATGGTGTGTTTTTGTGATTATCAAAAAATACATTGCAATAGTATAGAAAAGTAACAAAACTGGCATGACGTAAATAAGAATAAATTGAAATTCTCATAATTGCATGTGTGTGGTAATTACAATGGCGAATATTGTTTTCAAAAATAAAAAAAAAAGAAAACTTCTTTGCGTTTGCCCAGGCCTAATGCGATACTAAAATTATCCTTTTATCGTAAATTATATTATTTAATGACGTCGATTTACCTGTAGTTTACAACGTTATCATTAGAAACATTCGATTGGTGTAGAATTAAGCATTAATGCTTGTTAGACATGGAACTTTAAAGATAAACACGTATATTCGTAATGAATCCCTGATGATTAGCATGTAATGAGCAAATGGATAATTTTTGTTTATGTTAATAAGGCAGAAAGGGAAATGCATAAAACAATTAATAGACTAAACAAATTCAACATTACTATAATTAAATTAGACGTTTTATCAACGGCTTGGATACTTTTCTGTATTGAAACAACGATAGGAACGAATAATACAAGGAATAATAATTCCTTGTGTTCATATAAATCAATGTTTTAATACTAATAATAATAATAATAATGAATATTCTTAAAATATTATTTCAAAAAGATACATCTATTTATATTAGCAAAATATTATTAAATCAGTTATTTATAAGTGGCAATACATTTCCGACAGAACCATGTACCGAATATCAATGAGGCAGTAAAATTTTAGTTTTGCCAAGCTTACATGTGCCTCCGCTTCAGTGAAACTTTACGAATATCAGATAAATAATAAATAAATATGTGTATGTGTGCGCCCCGGTTAAAAAGATTCGATATTTATGTAAATTTTATCATATATATTAACTCTAATAGTCATGTCATACTGACAGATTAAAATATATTAGATTTAGATTTGATTTTGTTGCTTTATAATTTCGAAAAAAAAACAAAAAACAAAATTGATTTATTTGTAATAATCAGAGAATTAGAGAAAAAATCACTCTTTTACGTAATATTACATAATAGAATTTTGCCTTGGCAATAAATACAACAAGTACGAACTGCCACTAGCAACATAAATAAGAAGGTTCTTTTTTTAATTTTCTTTCTACTTACATATACTTAATAATAATAAATCTTTATGTTATTTTAGCCAAGCAACCAGCCGATGATGACTTTAAAATTTATTAATATAAAGTACATTTTACATTAATAATAATTATTCACTTAATTTGCAAATTTCTAGCTTCTTCAGTATACCCATAAATTGATTAATTGTTTTATTGCGTTAATGATAAATTTCGACTAGGTTTTAATTTATTTTTCCCGTAGTTTTCGATTCGAAAAAGACAAAAGATTTTTTATTAATGATGAAAAATATCAATTTTCTACTAAAATCTACAAAATTATACATCGACCAGTTCTCATGTTACTTTGTCGTATCATTTTCAATTTGATACCATCCAAAGAAAACAAGACAAAACACCTGAACTTTATTAAATTAAGTGGAAAAACTGTCAGGCAGGTAGGTAGTGTTTATCTCGATTGTAAACAAATGTTTTGAACGTATCAAAAATCTATAAAATTATCAATTAGATACGATAAAAATTGTTTTCTGCGCCTCTACATCGTTCATTTCTCTTTTTCGGAAATGTATTCCACGAAGGTGGTCCACGCATTTAAGCACATAATTTAAAATAGATAAAAAAACTTAAGCAGCACTCGTTGAGGTTCGAATAACATGAAATTAGATATGAACTTTTTTTCATATACATGTATAGGTGTAAAGATCATCAAGTCTGTGTCGAGTGTTTCTCTTAACGAATATATTTAATGGAATCATTAAGTTCTATCTACATATAGAAATATATATGATTAAAATAAAAATTTAATAAAAATAAAAAACGAATCCCAATTGTTTGTGTCACTATTCTGATTCGACTACTGATTAAATTCAAGCAAGGAGAAACAAAAAACAAAAAAACCCCACAATCATTTCAAAATGTTGGTGGTCGCGCTATCTTTAAAGATGCCACTTCGTTTTTGTTGGACTTCGTTTTATTTCTATGGTCCAAAAAATGAAAATGTAATCGGATAGTACCATATTTTTTTTTTTTTGTTTTCATAAGTTGAAAATTATAATAAAAACCACCACATATACAAAAACTGGTATTCATGCTGTGCATTCTTCCCTGTACAGTGTATGGTGTGAATGGAAAATAAATGTCATTGTCATATGGACGGTTTGAATGCCGAAAAGTTTACATTCAAATTGTACAATACATTGCTCTCAACAGATAACTGTAATTTGTAGAGTTCCGTCAGTCACGCATAGATGGCGTGACCAACTCGACATTCTCAAGAGGATAGATCAAATTTTTTTATTGCCTGTACTGCTAATAACATTAATTCTAAGGTGTATTTCGGGGATGGGCTTTAAGAAAAAAAGGTTCCCCAGACAATAAACATTTATTCTAATATATGTTATATTGTTTTAGAGCCACAAGACAAAAAGAACCAAAAATGAATGGATACATATTATAACATGGTCATTATAAGTTCGTAATTTTTTTTTCTACTCTTTTTTTAGGGGTGCGCCAGCTATGGAACGCCCTTTTTCCTTAATGCACACAAGAATATCCGTTTCGAATAAATTAATATGAACGTATTGTTATCTCTGTGTATGTGTTTTGTTCTGTATATGCATTAACTAGTATGGGCATTAACTTTTCCGTTTTGAAATTGTCTCTTTTTCCCATTAAATCCACATCGTACCAATAGACTTTCAAATTAATCCTGTTGTCAATCTTATGTCGAACTTGAAATATTTTTCGAAAAATATGAAAGTCCATCCCAAGATGAGATGACGATCATCATTATTTTACCATAAATGAATATAATTTTTATTTTATGTATCGATTATAAATATCGATAGAGGAAATTTTCATTCGGGAAAGTTTCTATTTATTTGCTCGATGAATAAAACATTAATTTAATTAAATGCAAACGTGATCTTAAATCAATCATTGTTGTGACGTGATCTAAATTGTTTTTTTTTTTTTTTTTTTCGCTTATAATTATTATATTAAACGTATGGAAATTTGGTTTATGTATTTAACATAAAATATTCCGATTATTATCGTATCATCCGAAGATTTATGATTGAATTTGAAGTTTTTTTTTTTTTTTTAATAAGTTACGCTTGTTACAATAATTGCAACACGAAACAGAAGACGAGGGAAAAAAAAACACATCCGAGTGAGTACAAAACATAAATATTTAATACAAGACAATTGGCCTTAATAATGTTATTTTACAACATAAAACATTTTCATAAATTACACTTTTATAAAGTAATTACCTTGCAAAGCAACTATGTAAGTATCTGAGATGCTTGTATGTGTATATACATATAAAAAAGAAATACACAGAGATATATAAATTCGACAAAAATTTTAATTTTGCTCCATCCATAGAGAGAGAGCGAAAAACAATTAGTCAAAAGGTAATTAGGAGGAGAAGCAGCTGTAATTTGCGAAAAAGACAGATTAGTTGTATGTGTAATATATATATTTTATATGCCTTTTCGGTTTTTAATGTATTGTTATTAGGTGGTAGGGATGATACATTGTTGCAACATTTTCCAATTAACGTATACGATAAGGGGAGCGTGTTCAAAATGCAGTGTTCTATCTCGTTCTTTTTTTACCGCAATAAACGATACAATGATTTATCTATTTCGATCGATTTAGTCCGGATATAAGCCTTCTTATGGAACTATTAAAAAATCAAAGGAATATTTACCGTCGCCATCAGGATTAATCTAATTACTAATCTCGTTTAATTACAACGAATTTTTGATTGAGATAAACTTCCTTCAATTTTGTTTTTTTTTTTTCTATTTATAAAGAATCATTCTGTTAGTCTAGTACCCGTTGATTATTAATTTTTGCCAACATCCGTTCTAGTTTGTTATTTGGCTTCAATTTTTTGTTTTTATAATTTGAAACTAGATTTTTAGATCTTTTTTTTTTTTGTTATCGTTCCTCCTGCAGCCAGGTTTTAAGATTTAATATCATAGTTTGGTAATATACTTCTGGAACTATACAGGGTGTAGACTTACTATATGCCCAACTGACTGTGCATTATTTTTTTTACTTGGAGAGTGCCATAGTGCGAGAGTTAGAATGTCTTAGGCCTCCATTGTAATGTTATAGTCATTTAAAGTTTTATTTCAGTTTTACAGAAGTAAACGAGCATTTTTAATTAATTTGAAATTTATATTAATAAATCGAAATCACGCTGTATAAAGCATCCATATACACATACATATATATATTTAAGACCTTTAACCTTTAACCATAACTTTCGTTTTATCATTTTTTTTTCTTCTTCTTTTTCTATTCTTCATGGCGGACATTAATTAATGATGTTGATTTCCTATGTCAATTTATATTGTTCTTATGGAACATAACAGATGACACATGGTAAAATTATATAATAGTAATAGTTGAACACCTCAATCTGTTGTCTGAGCTGAAATAAATGATTGGCGACAGAGAGCAAGCAGTTCGTCTTCAAAAAATAGAGGAGAGTATCGCACCAATCAAGAAATAAAATTCCATCACACAATTTTTTTTTTTTTACAATCACGATTTTGATTTGAAATGATTTTTTTTTCGGCTCTCAGAGAAACAATCGATAAAAAAAAATCTTCAAGAATAACACCCTCCGTGTTGGTTCGATTGTTTATTGGTGATTATTAATATGCTTGCAAAAATTGTCGTTTTTAACAGATAAAATACATATTTATATGTACTGTGTATGTAGTGTAAAAGAATTATCGTGAAAAACATGCCACCTATTGAGATGAAGACATTTTATGTGTATAAATTGATAATCATTACATGGATATTGCGTGAAGTGGCCAACGAAACATATGCAAATGTTACATTGTTGTTGTGTACTATATTTTATGTATTGAGGCGATTTTTATTTTGGTTGCAAAATACAGACAATTCAGATAATTATTTTGAATTAATTCGAAAAAAAATGAAAAAAATTCAACTGAAACGATTATCCTGCCTTAAACACAAGACTCTATCGATAATTCACTTCAAATTCGATTAATCATATCGCAAATAATTAGCAGAACACCAATAACATTACACCCTGTATAGAGAAATGTAACAGTATGTACTGTATTGGTATTTTAAACGAATATTTTATTTTACATTTTCCTTATTTCTCACTCAGGTTTCCCCTAAAGGCAGGAATGTTTCAAAATTCTCACAACAACAACAACAACAATTACGAGAGAGATTCATGAAATATTTAGTATGCGCGATACAAAAGTTATCTTGATGATACATATAAAAGGATAAAATGCAAAAAAAAATAATGGAAAACAAAACAAAAAAGTACTTGTTGTAACTTTCAAAGTAATGGCATGAATTCAATGTTTTGCTTGGCGTTAAAAAACAAAAAGGAATGTTTTTTGTACCACCACAGAAGGATAAATAAATATAAAGATATTTATTATGCTGGTGAATGGAGAATTTTGTAAAAATGTTTGTCGATTACATTAATTGTAAACAAATTGACAAATCCGATAAATAATCAGCGAGAAACGAAGCAATTTGTTGGGAAATAGACTAATTCGTACATTCTCTGCTTTATCAGCAAAAAAACGGATGTACTAATAAGTCCTAAAGGGATTCAACATTTTATTATACAAAAAACGATTTGGCAACGATGCGCTCTACTACTCGTACCACCTTGATCAAATAATTGAAATTGTGCTCATCTTCAAAAATTGACCGGGGAAAAAAGTAGATGAAATTTGAGATTGCGAAACAATAAGTTATAAAAAAAACGCAACAATTTAATTTATAATTATAAATGAACTTGATATATGAATTTTTAAATCAAATTTATTGAATTTGCGTTATATTTTCTTATGTGGCATCCTCTGATTCTGTTGCTTTGGTAACAGCGTTCGGTTTGGTTGGCGTAGTGTTCGGTTTGCTTAAAGTTTTGTGGCCCCGCCCCTCGGATTGGGGTTAGTATGAGCCTTTAAAACATTTGGACGAATGAAGCATATAGATAGATAGTTCATTATTTAATCATATGTAGAAAGAACGGAGAGAAATTGACGCTGCTGCCATTTAACTGAATTTTAACTTTATCTATAACAAACAAGGGGGGTGTACCCATTTGTCTGTTGTTTAGTGTTTATTTTAATAATAATAATAATATAGTAAAAATGTACTAGATAGGTTTAAAGGAAATTTGTTGATATTCAACCATTTATTTTCAAGAGATCTGGAGGCAATAGAATCTTACTAAGATACAATAATATTTCTTTAGAGAAGAAATACGATGACAGACAACGACTAAAAAAAAAAAAAAAAATCGGAAAGATAAAATTTCTCACATTTCTGACATTCGGCACGACCCGCCGCAAAAAAAATCGCGTTCGTTGATTTATCCTCTGGGTGGTGTTGAATATGTATGCCCTGTGCGTGGCGGATACATTTCATTTCGTTATGTCAAATCCATTACATAATTTTTCATACTTCGTTCGTTTGTATTTTGCCTAAAATCCTGTGCACAAAATAATACCTACGAAGTACCTTAAAAATGAAGAAGAACCTTTCCAATACAACCAGCCAACCATATACACATACATACCCATACATAGGTAAGTATTGCGGCTGCTGCCCCAAAAATATCAGCAGCCATTAATTTTCTTTTTTATTTGATGGCATTTATTTATTATTATTTGTTGTTGTTGTTCGTTGTTGTTGGTGTTGTATTGTTCTGAGAGTCGGAGAAATAAATATTACACGATCATAATATAATTCAAATAGCAGCCCTGTGTTTGGTAGATGAAATATGCTTTAAAAGATAATCAATTGTATTCGTGTGAAATGTGATATATATCACACGTGGAATGTTAGATACATTTGTTAAAGTTTTTGATTGTAAGAAAAAAAAAAACTGGTTTAAAGTTTGAGAAAATATTTTTGAAAAACCTTTCGGATTTTCTTCATCAGTTATTTTCATAAAATAGTTGAAAATTCATTTTCAAAAACACCGATTTGATTTTATTCAAAATTTAACCTCATTTTTTATCACACTCCATCTCACTCCAATTCCCTTATTATATTCCACTCTGCACATAGAATAAATTAAAACTGATTTATTATACTTACATTAATCTGGTTAGTTTAGTAACTAATGCAAATTTAATTGATCTGAATTGCATTGACAAATAATAATCAAGATACAATCTCTGTCATTACTTCTTGTATAGTAATAAAAGTATAAAAAAAAAAAAGAGACACAAATCTGGTGAGTAGGTAGGTCTAGGTAGGCTAGTGATAGACATAAATGGCTTTCCTTCGTGTGTGTATAGGCGATAGAATCTAATAAATTCCATCATTCTGATAAAGATGGCATGGCATGACATTAGTCAATTCTAAGTTGAAATTGGATACGATTTAAATCAATAATTAGTTAACGTAAAGATAAAATCAATAAACAATTTTGCAATAATTGAGAGTTTGGCTTTTTCTTTTCTTTTCTTTTTAATCTGTCTAACCGTATCGAATTTACCCAAATACGGCATAAAGGAAAACTTAATTTTCGAAACACCTATAAAATCGGCCATCCTTCCCCCTGCCCCTGCACCGGCTTCGTCAAAACTTTTAATACGAAAGATTTATTATCTACTTGCCTGGCATTAAACCAATCAAAATTTCGTGTTGTCATTTTAATTATATAGCGTATCGAATGTTTCTCTCTCTCTCTCTCTCTTTCACTATAGCTGCCATTGATAAATGTGAGCCACGCATGCTCGCGTATATAATGTGCCGAATGAATTATGACAATGTAAATTTTGGAATGCGTGAATTTTGCATGGATGCAATTTCGTTGATGATGTTACGTTACATCATAGGTAGGTAGGTAGGTAGTACCTGGCTATAAGTAGTAGGAATACGTACTTATGATGATCGGCGCTTTAAGGCATTATTTAGTGGTTAAATTGGCTATGAACGATGCACCTCTTTTTAACAGTCAATTTGGAGGAAAATGTCCATCACAACGCAAAAAAAAAGCAACGAACGAAAAAGAAGTGAAGGGCTACTTTGTGTAGTTTATGTGTTAATTATAGTGTTGCAGGATTAAAATCATCTACATATTAAAATTGAAATAAGCAGGTAATCAACTGTACAATTGTGCGTTCGTTACTGTCAAAGGGAGGGGGAACTGCGCCAATTTTGGTTTAATCAGTATAGACTAGATGAAAACTAAATTTATTTTATTCACTCGATATATGAATATGTTTTATAGTAATTTATCCTCTGTTCATTTTTCTTTTCCTCTTTTTTTTTTTTTTATATAAAATTTCACCGTCTTTTCTTTTTCTTGTTTTCTTTTTTTAGGTTGTCCAGAATATACGTACCCAAACGATCTGTTCTGAAAGGTGTG
>CATIYE010000004.1:0-78941 GCA_949748235.1 Platypus cylindrus | reverse complement strand
CGGGTAGAAAAAGCAATGAAAGTGTTTTACAGTATCAGCAATACGATTGTGGGGAAAAAAGAAATATCAAAGAAAACAAAAATAAACGTCTATAAAACAATAATAAGACCAATACTGACTTTTGGATGTGAGACTTGGATAACAGATAAAAAGGAAAGAAGTAAAGTTCAAGCGGTAGAAATGAAATACATGAGGAGAGTAAAGGGAGTGACAAAGAGAGAAAGAACAGGAAAGTGAGAGAGAGTGGCCCCACTTTTCAGGTGGGGCCATCTGAAAAGAATGGGACAGAAAAGACAAGTGAGAAGAGTATGGGAAGCTAGACTTTGGCAGAAAAGCAAAGGGGGAAGACCTGAAACTTCCTGGGATGACATAATAGAAAAGATATTACAAAGAAGAATAACGAAAGTGAAGCTAGTAGGATGGCAAATAACAGGAAAGATTGGAGAAAATTTAGCGACGCAGTGACGTGAAGCAAAAACGTATAAGCCTAGAGAAAGAAAGAAAAAAAAAGAAGGAAAAGGAAAAAAAAAATAAAGACTAACACCTGAAATGGTAGACAGGCTTTACGATATACATATATATTAAAAATTAAAATGTAATGAAATAATAGAATATTCTGTGGCGAAAAAATACCATAGATCAGACAATTCTAAAAATTAAGTATCAATGAAAAAATTCTATAATTTTTATCTCGGAACTAAGGATAAATATTATTAATAAAAAACGGTATTTAACGTGTAATAAGTGATGTTACTGGGTAATACAATCAGTTAGAACTACCAGTTAGAACTACATTATCGGAGATGCAAAACAGATAATATGTGAATAAACATGCCTTTAACTAAGGTAAAATTGTATGATACAATTTAGTTATAATTTATGAGGAAAATTAATGCCTTTTATGGAATTATGTAGTTTTTCCTCAATGAAAAATTCATGCAACAGTCAGTAAATAGTGTAGTCCCTACCTTGAGTGGTTGTCTGAATTCAATACCTTACGTGCACCTTCCAGCCGACAATTTTTCTGGCGATGATGACGTCGTCGGGGTGCTGATAGCGTCTCCCGTTACAGGGGCGGTTTGGGATGGGAATTTATTGTAAAATTCCAGAAAAGTACAAAATTTGCAATATGGCGTTAAAGTGAAATATAATGCGAATAGAACAGAAAATTTTATAACGGGATATTGGTTAAAAAAATGGAGTAAATTAGCAATAATTCATCTAGAAATGAACTATTGGAAAAATTAAGTTAATTAAGATAATTAACTATGAAAATTATGGATTGGAAAGTTGAAAAATTAAAAATAAAATGAACGCGACGTAAGAATTTAACTTTAGAAGAATTGATGTAGTAGTGACTACCAGTGGCTACTGGTCACTCCTTTTATCTGTTTCTTTGATAGAACATGCTAGAATGTTCTAGAACGGCATTTTCGCTGAATACGCCGGAAGAAGGAAGAGTTTCAGTTAGCGAATTTTAATTGGTCGGAAGATGCCAGAATTATCAAAAACAATGTATTTGGAAAGACATTCAATTCATAAGGTTAATTGGTTGCATAATTTCCATTAATGTTGAAAACGATACTTCGGTCTCGACGTGTATAGACTAATATTCTAAATATACAGAATAATTTTCAATTACAAAATAATGTTAATCTAATAACTTAAGAACTACATTTTTGTTATCAACTAACTATTTACATGTATTATCATTGATGAGATAAATAAATAAAGTATAATTAGTATTTGTATTAGTAGTTAAACAAGGCCGATTCTCCCTCAACTTAGACTCTAGAGGGGGGATTGTAAATTCAGGGGTAAGGGGTGGTTTTTCAATATGGTGTCAATCAAAGGGGTGTGTACAAGTTTAAGGGGTGGGGGGTAATTCAATATGGCGTCAGAGGGGAGGGTACTAAGGGAAAGGGGTAATGGCGTCGTTGGATTTCATTGGATGGGTGGGGAAAGGGGTAATTCAATATGACGTCGTTGGATGGGTGGGGAAAAAGGTAATTCAATATGGCGTCGTTGGATTTAATTGGATGGGTGGGAAAAGGGGTGATTCAATATGGCACCGTTGGATTTGATTGGTCGGGCGAATGGTGGGTCGTCCGGCGTCCATTAGCGTCACCATGGTTATTGTCCAGTTAATTTTAACGCCATTTTGTCCATTTAATGAGAGTCGCTTAATTACTTTAAAGAAAAAAGGCTGCATGCAGATGTAAAAACCATCGAGGCCAGACGGTCTGACGTTATTTGAAAAGCCAAAAAGTTAAGTGATTTTTAATTGGCAGGTTGATAAGCTACCCTCTATGACGATTATCATTTCTTGTCATAGACGATGAAGAATGTGCTCTTAACAATAATATCATTTGAATGCTATTAAGAATTATCTAGTAAAATTTGTGGTTATCTACACATGAGATTGAGAAGGTCGAAAAGCCACCCTCTACTGCAGACAGATGTACAAACCATCGAGGCCAGACGGTCTAACGTTATTTGAAAAGCCAAAAAGTTAAGTGATTTTTAATTGGCAGGTTGATAAGCTACCCTGAATATAAAAATAATCTAATCTTCAATAGGGTAGATTTCTGTTATCTTGAGAAACCAACTAAGTACACAGACGATGAAGAATGTGCTAAATTCAACTGTATAGAAATTAGTGAAAGGAGGAGCCAATCAGTTTATTTATTTATTTTTTTTTTCCAATATAAATATGGGCTCATGTGAGCTATTTGTCAAATGCAGTTTCATCTTCAACAACTACATAAAATATTGAAGTTTAAACAATACATATCGAGTGTTTAAATAATTTGGTTTGATAATTCTAATAGGCTACAGGTAAATATTTGTCAAATACAGTTTCATCTTCAACAACTAAAGGTCTCAAGTTTATGTGTTCAGGTAAATATTAATTTATTAGCAATTATTTTTGAAAAATTTATTATTTACTAAATATAATTTATTATATTTTTATTTGTAGAGAAAAATGGATTTAAAATGTCTAAATGCTGCTGCTGTATCATCATCAAAACCAAAAATTGGTATGGATGAACTGGTTCCCGATGAGAAGTATCAAATTTTAAACGTCACAGTAGTCAAAAGTAAATTCGGGGAAGTGATCAAATTAGAATTAGAGAACAATATATTATTTTTACCACAGAGGATGACGGAACCTTTTAAGAAAAATTTGCATTTATTCATTAACAATAAATATTATATTATTTTTAAATGTATAAAAAAAATATCCAACACCATATCAACACCAGAGTTTGAAATTTCTGAATAAAACGCTTATTACTTGAATAATGGTATTTTTATTTTAAATCAGACAATATTTTGTGTTTATTAATTAACATATATTCTCTTAAACAATTACTATATACATCATTAAAACTATAAACATATTCACAAATTACATTCTTAATATCTTCAGGAGTAACTAGATCCGAAAACAATTCTTTAAAAACATGTATATATTATATTGTATAATATTAAAATACAGCTATAATATGCTTTAAAATCAATTAATATTAATTTTTTAACAACATCAGCAATAAAATAAAAATTAACTATTAACAAGTTATGTATATTAGTCTCTGTTAAAAGAATAGTTTTTCCGCATCTTGTAACTTCCACCATCTTCAGTCCATCAATACCGTTGCTGCCTAAGACAATTATATCATTACACATGATAAAACGTAGATAATCCATATCCATATTTCGAAAATATCCACTAAGAAGCCAATGCATATTAGATATGAACTTTTGCCATTCATTTATTTCGAATATTAAAGCATTGCTTACATTAATGCATGGTCTAAATTCTTTGTATGTGTTTAAACCAATATCGATGAAAATTTCGTTATCAGAAAAAAAAAAAATCTTTTATTTAAAATAAAACACTCATCATTTGTTTCACGTTCAAACTCGTCTAATAATTCAAAACATTCTTTGTCTATTTGATTGGCACTAAAAACACATTGATTTTCAGAGGACATCGTGCTAGTCAAGATTCTATGAAACAACTAATATTCCCTATAATATATTTGTCTCATCAAGCCAACTATTATGAGAATTATCAAAACCAAGCCATTTTACATATACCATGTTGCCTCTTTTCTTTAGAACTTTTTCAACTAAATAAACATCTGGTTGTTTTGTTTTCTGCAGCTCATAAAAATAAAAAGCTCCTCTTATGGGTCTCTTATTTATATCTTCCAACAAATATGTTACAGGATTGGTGTGATTAATTTTAATAATTTTAAATAATTCAGTAGTCACTGTAGTCACAATTTGATTAGCACTAATTCACTATTGAAGTACCTATTTAAATTTTCTAATATCAAGTTTATTAACTTTATTATTATCAAGAATTGTAATTTGGTTTCCTATATTACTAACAATATAATTAATTTTATCAATTTCACGTATATTGTTAGTTATATTTATTTGAACTTCATGCAATTTTGAAGCTATTTCCCTACGATCATCAATATGCTTGCTCTTAACATCTTCAATTGCTGTTACTAATTTTTGAATCTTTAGTTCAAGTGCTGTTGATAATTCTTCAATCTTTATTTCAAGTCCTCTATAAAGCAGATTCATTTTATCAGCAAAACCTACTGATTGTTCTCTATGTCTCTCAGACATAACTGCAACATCTTGTTGTACCATCAAATAGAAATTCAAGATTGTCTTACATGACTCATCCACATATTTCTTATTAGAAACATCTTCATCTTGGGAGGGCAATTTAACATTACATATTTTTAAACCACCAATATCTAAGTCACCATTTAATGTAAAAGAAATCAATGACGAAGGAGAAGCAACAGGTTGATAATATTTATCAGCTGCACGTCCGAACTTGTCTATACTCATTTCTACTATAGGAAAACGATTAACTTAGAAGAGTTAATATACGATTTTCGCTTCTTTTAATTCTTCAATAATTGATGCAATTTCATTGGTGTGGGAGTTATTTCCAGCATATTTAGATGCAAATAATAATCGTAGTCTATCAACTAACTCATTAACATCATCCCAATAGACATATTCTACTGGTTTTGTATTATATGTCATATAATTATTATCATAGTTACCACCCTTTTTTGATAGTAATGGTCGTATGATATGTTTATATTTGAAGCTTTTTGCACCTATAATTCTACCTTCTGCAGAATAATTTTTTCGATAGAGATTGGTTTTGTCTATAATGTCTTCGAATGCATCAGTATCTTCATCATTAAAATTTTTAGATTTTTTATAAAATAACAACTCATAAAGCCCCTCAGTGCCTTCATAAGGGGCACCGTCTACGATTATCTCACCCGTAATATTATCAAATTCTATTTCTTTACTACCTAAGCTCCATGTTCTAGTAGTAGCATTATATCTGGGGGCATGAGTGACGTCAATTTTCGAAGAATGTTGAAAATATTCTTCTATATATTTTTGTGAAACGTTGGGATAATCTTGTAAATTTATTACATTTTTAGCGTTCGCCTCTATTATTTCACTATAATCATCGTCAGCTGTCATCATTGTATTATCACTATCAGTATCCGTTTCTTTTAACATAGTTTTTATTTCACTCTCATCTATAGGTTCCTGTTTATTTATTTTCGTCACATTTGATTTCACCTCTGCTTTGATAGGTAATTTTACCGCTTTTTGATTATTTTCAATTTCTTTTAAATGGGTGGTGATAGGAGAAAAAATTCTATTTATTGTGGTATCTTCATTTGATCTCCCCAATTTTAATGCCATATATTTTTTTCGGACATCATTAGCTAATTTTATAATTTTCTGTTTACGTTCTGATTCAACCTTATTTAAAAGCTTCATCATAAACAAATGATTATTAATAGAACTATTCATTAACTTTTATATACTCATCGAACCCCATTCGATAACGTCCATTATTTAATTCAAATTCCTTAACAACAACCAATGGCTTAAATTTATTGGAATTCCAACATTGAGAACATAAGGTTTTAAATGTATTATATGATATATCTGGTGTAACATGTTCATCAAACACATGCTTTAAATTAACATCATCCTGTTTGAATAATACAATTACATTACAGTTATCTCTTATTAATTGTTTCGGGATTTTGGAATAAGTTTGACATAAGTATGCCACATCAATAGATTTATGCCGACCCATAGAAAAATATGCCCTAATTTTATCTTGCTTATCACAGGAAACATCATCAAATATAAATACAGAGTTTTCTTTAGCTTCATCAGGATCAGTGATTAATTCATTATCCTTATATGGAAAATATTCAATTTCCTTAACTTGCTGCAAAACATTTTCTAATAATTTATACTTTGGTTGATAAAGAGACTTTGAATATAAATATATATTAGCAAATTTCAGTCCATTAGGATTGAATAACAACGCTAAAAGTGAATTAGTTTTTCCACAACCACTAGGGCCGCAAAATATAGCGCGAAAACAATTTGGTAATAATTTACTATGTACACAGATTTTAGACGTGGAATCATCAAAATCTAAATTTTCAACATCGAGCTTAAGATCTTGTGATACTAAATGCATGATTCTAACTGAAAATTTAAAACATCCATTTATTATTTATATATAAAAGCTGCAAAGTTATAATATGATTTAGTAATATGCAAACTGTTAAACACAAAGGTGCGGGTATTGTAAATTCGTTAATTAATAAATTACCTATTGAATTACATATTCCCGGCTATCAGTGGTGTGGACCTGGTACAAAAGTACTAAAACGATTAGCGCGAGGCGATCCTGGTATTAATCAATTAGACGCCGCCTGTAAGCAGCACGATCTTTTATATAGTTCAAGTTCATCATTGTCTGATAGACATAAAGCAGATAAAGAGTTAGAAAATAGTGCTTGGGAACGCGTTAAATCAAAAGATTCGAGTGTTGGTGAAAAAGCCGCGTCTTGGGTTGTTCTAAATACAATGAAAGTTAAAAGAAAAATGGGTATGGGACTGTCATTCAAGACACATGTTGTAAATCCTACATAGAAAAGTTTACGAAAATATGCAGTGAATAATAAAAGTTTACGAAAATCTTCATTAGCTGGATTAAAAGCTGCTCGAATGACTATTAAAAAAGCAGGTGGTAGAAAAAAGATACGACTACCTCGTATTATTCCATTTGAACATAAATCTGGCGGATTTTTACCACTATTGCCAATTCTATCTGCTTTAGGAGCAATGGGAGCTCTAGCTGGTGGAGCATCTACTGTTGTTAAAAATGTAATGGATATCAAAAGGAAAATAAATGATGGCAACAATGCTTCAAAGATTGAAATTGGCAAGAAAGGTTCGGGATTTTATCTTCGAAAAAATTCCAAAGGTTATGGTTTATTTTTAAAAAAGCCCGAAAATTCGAGACGCTGAATTTACCTAATAGAGCTCTGTATGACTATGAAATAATAAACTGTGCAAATAAATTGAAACTACCATATTTTAGAGGTGTATTTATGCGTGATCAGCTACCCAATCATATACATCGTAATGAAAGTGCTATTGTTAATTTAGATTTGAATGCCAATGCAGGTACTCATTGGGTGGCATATAAAAAACGAGGAAGTGCAATCAATTATTTCGATAGTTTCGGTAATTTAAAACCACCAGTAGAACTAGTAAATTATTTTGGTCCATCAACTAATATAATCTACATTAAAAAGCAATATCAAAGATTCAATTCTAGTAATTGTGGTCATTTATGTATTGAATTTCTATATAATACCAAGTTGTAATTAAGTTGATTATTAGTTATGTCTATAATATTAACGCTGAAGGATCGCAAGTCTACACTCTCCATAGATTTTCCTATCCCCATACAATTGGATGCAAATTATCAATACGGATTAGCACTCATTGGTTTCTTTTCCTACAATACTATACCCAACGTAGAAGAAAATACAGAATTTTACTATATAGATAAAAGCAAACAGTTGAATTCAATTCATCTGCCTAGTGGTGTATACGAAATTGCAGATATTAAAAATTTTTTAAAGAAGAAGTTGCTAAATTTCAATTTGAATGGTAATGAAAAAGAGGAAGATATATTTTTCCTAAGACCAAACAATAATACTTTGAAGTGTGAAATTTTTCATCGTGATTTTGATATAGATTTCACTTATAACAATTCGTTGGCAAAACTCCTAGGATTCTCACGAAAGGTATTACCAGCAGGAATAGTTCATTCATCTGATCGTCCTGCAAACATTGTTAAAGTTCGAACAATTCACGTGGATAGTAACATAACAAGTGGGGCATATTACAACGGGATACCATCTCATACATTATATGAATTTCCTGTTACATCTAACCCAGGGTATTCTATAGACGAAATTCCACGAAACTTAATTTATTTGCCAATAATCAGAAAAGAGATTTCTAACATTTCATTGAAAATAGTAGATCAAGATTTTAATTTGGTGAATTTTCGAGGCGAAGAAATTATCATCCGATTGGAATTGAAAAAAGATGGTTTTAATAATTAAATCGTATAAAAGACATATCCACCCCTCACCATGCTCAGTTAGAAAAAGTTGTTCAAGAAGAAAGTTGGGGGGTAAATTATCACCATTAAACGTCAATTTTCTCAAAACAATTGGATATGTCGTACGATCAAATTTTAAACCTGTATAAGCCGGTGATTACCGATACCTCCATAATTAATATGGAATATCGAACATATTTGCCCTATGTTAAATCATTTGATAATAATGATGTAATCGAAATAACCGTAAATAGAAATGATGTTTGGCTGTTAATGAGCGAGGCTGCATTAGTCATTAAAGGAACACTGAAAAAGACAAGAGGAGAAGGCGATGGTTGTTTACTTAATAATGCAGGAGCCTTTTTGTTTGATTCAGTAACATATGAATTGAATGGAGTTGAAGTGGAGCATGTAAAAGATCCGGGGATTGTGAGCCTTATTCGTGGCTATTTATGTTATACTGAAGATGATACTAAACATTTAACAATAGCCAGTTGGTACTATCCAAATCAAAACTCGGCATGTGCTAACAAAGAATTCTTTATGCGAATACCTTTAGCTCACTTATTCGGTGTTTTTAGTGATTATAAGACAATGATGTGTGGAAAACACACATTGCGACTAGTAAGGTCTCGAACAGATAACAATGCTCTATTGAATCCTAATAGTGAAACAATAACTGAAATTAAAATTGATAGTATTGAGTTGAAAGTGAGCCATGTAATGCCAAATGATAATATTAAAATGGAATTATTAAAGTCAAATAAACATGATCGGCCAATCTTGATTCCATTTAGGAAATGGGAATATCACGAATTACCAGCTCTTAATACAGGGTCGACAAAAGAAATTTGGAGTGTGAAAACTACTACAAATGTAGAGTGTCCTCGTTATGCTATTATTGGTTTTCATAATAACCGAAAAGATATAGCAACTGCTGATTTTACATTATTTGATCATATGAACATATCAAATATCCGATTGTCTTTAAATGGAGATTATTATCCATATGAACGAATGAATTTAGATTTTGCATCAGATAATTATACAAATGTATATTATAATTATACAGAGTTTTTTAGGAGTTACATGGCTCAATCTCTATTAGAACGCAAACAGGTTCTATTAAGTAATGATAAATTTAAAACACACGCGCTCTTTGTTATTGATTGTTCTAAAAGAGATGAAAGTATAAAATCTTCAACAGTTGACGTTAAGATTGAGATTGATACACATCAAGCTTTTCCTGAAAATACAAAAGCATACTGCATCATTATGCACGATTGTATTATCGAGTATTTGCCTCTCAGTGAAATTGTTCGAAAAATTAATTAAAATGAAAATTGCAATTGTTGATATGCAAGGTTTTGTATTAAATAGTAGTGAACACGAACGGAAGTTTCATGTTAAAGAGATCACTATTATGCATGATTCACAATATAATCATTATGTATTTCAAGAACCAAAACCATATTCGGCATTATCTATTCCCGAAAAGAAAGATGTAAATTATGCAATTTATAACATTCATGGGCTTCCCTACCAATCAGGATACATTAGCTACGATCATATACATTTAATAAGAAAAAAATTATATGGATTTGATATTGTGTATGTTAAAGGACACCAGAAGAAGGATTTTCTACTAAATTTATTTGAAGATTTGGATGCTAGCAAACAATCGTTACCGAAAATTGTAAACATTGAAAGTTTAAGTAGCATTAGTTAAGCATTCACCACCTAAATTTAATATTGATGTACCGAAATGTATGGAACATTTAAATGATAAGTTTTATATGTGTAGTTTAAGAAACTGTTTTGTACTTAGTAATTGGATTTATAATTGTTTACCACAATAAATATATATATATATATATATATATATGTTAGTTAATTGTTTCTATAAATTAGTTCACCTCACAATGTTGGGAATTCCTTTCCTAATATTAGTCACCATTTTTAATAATGTGCTCTATATGAGTCATCCAAAAAATGTGCAAGAAGTTTATATTTGTTTCACCCCTACAAATGATCATTGGCCTTCCAATTGGAATAAGATGAACAAAGTTACCGAATCAGTTCTATCTACATCTATTCCGAAAGATTCAACAACATATAAAATTAGAATTATTGACCATAAGGCTGTGTTTAAAGATAGTGAGTGGCAGAATTTAAACAGGTTCCCCACCCCTATCTTCATTTCCACATTGGCAGCAGAAAAACTTGATTCAGTCTTAGCAATACTTTATTGTGTTGCACTACTATCTGTCTCATTATTCTTAAAGTGTGTTGTTAAGTTGATTAGAAAATTAAAAGCATGGTGAAACTTGAGCAGGTGTTAGAATTGAAGAAAATTATTAACCACGAAATGGATTCAAATAATGAATATATTACAAAATTAATAAAATATAAGATGGAATTGCCTGAAAATATGTTATTGCTATTATTGAAGCCATGCTGGGGACACTCTACAACAGCTGAAGGTGACGTCATCGATGGACCGTTGTACAATCACAGCATTAATTGCAGTATATGTTTAGAATTTATATTAAAATCATACACTTCATGAATAAAAACATATATTTTTAACAATTGTATTTTTTTTTTTTTTTTTTTACATATAATAAAGTTATATACAACAATACTTATTCTACTACCTATGAATTATATTCAAATATTTGCAAATTCTTTGGGTATTTTATAGTGGCCCCAAGGAAGCGTGTCGGTACTATTAGGTAATAAATATCTTTTATCATCAAAGGAATTAAGGGCCAACTTGACTTCCTCTATACTAAATATGTTATGATTATATGAACGGATAGACCGTTGGGCAACAATTTTATCCTTTCCTAACATTAAACAATCATAATAATCATTAAAAGTTATTTCATTTTTTACAACATTATTTCTTATACCCTTAATTTTCATTAAACACTTATTATCTAGCTTATATGTATACATTTTTGACCTTAAACCTATAAAATGGGTTATAATATGCCCACATGCTTCATCTTTCATTAATCCTAGTACTTTTTTGTTCAATTGGGCTATGTTATACTTATTATTTAACGGATAATCGCTAGTATCAAATTTGCTAATATGCTTTTTAATAATTTCGCTATAAACATCATCACACATTATTTCATAAATAAAACTATCAGTATCTGTATACATCAATTTGCATTGATTTAATGGTATATGTTTCAATATAAATTGGTAATGGAAGTCATACATTACGGTCTTTGAAATATCTAAAATGGCCATGCCCACATATACCGGTTTGTTAAATATAATTTGAGCTTTATTTAATTCTACAGCAACTAAATTATCGTCAAAAATTTTACGGCTATGGAATAATGGACTTGAAATTAAATTTTTTGCTCCATATCGCCCGCCCCATTTATTCACTAATTTAATATTTCTATGGTTTCTTATGTTTTCCATCGTTTTTCCGAAAACAGCGTTATTCATCAATTTGAATAAACTTTTATCAAAATCTGATTGAACATTGGTTCGTAACATTGTATTTAAATCAATATAAGATTTCAACCATGGAGACTGTTTGAACTTCGATATTTTATGAATTTTAGTTGGAATTAAACCGTTATTTAATGCTTGTTTTAAATTCCTATAATGAATAACATAATTTTTTTTATCTTTTACTGTATTTAACAATTTAGACAGTTTTGAATTTGGAGGTTTCTCGTGATCAGCACAAAAAGGAAAATCTTTATGTTCATCATGTAGACAAGATGGATACTCTAAATCAACTTCTAGAATATATCCTTCGTCTGCATCATCTCTTAATTGGCTAATGTTGAAATCATTAATATTATTGACCCAAACAAAATTATCGTATGGTAAGTACTGACACATAGCCCAACCATATAAATTATTAACGTCAAAATATAATTAATATTTCGATAGTTTAGAAGAATCATAATTAGTCATATATTTATTGTTGGCTTCGGAATAACGATTGGAGCACATAGAAATTCCTCTATTCCTTAACCCCTTTTCTATGAATAATAATTGATTAATATCTTTAATAAATTTAAGTCTACATTTAGTAATTCTAAGCATGCAATCCCAAGCATATCCTGGTAAAGTATAGTACCATGCTGGATCTAATTTGTAAATATTCTGACACCTATTTCTAAAGTTTTCAAAAACATCTGCCAACAGAATTACATCAGTTTTTAAATATAAATCACTATACTCTCCTAAATTTAGCATATTAAATTTATTCCAAACATTTAGAGCATGTTCATATTCATCTTCATTAATATTTTGGTCGTTTAATTTATTATAGAATAATTCTCTTTTTGGTAATTCGTCATCATTTAATTTATCTAAATTATCAACATAATCATAGGGAAAAACACCTTTACGTGTAAGCAGGTGAAATTTTTCATTATCTAAATAATTAAATTCCTGCTTAAGATTTGTTGGATCATTTATATTTAAAGTAGATGCTAATTCTGCTAACGATGTACACAAAAACCTAAATGAATCTATGAACCTATATTTAATACTATTTTCTGTATAATATTGAGTAAATGATATATATTTTTCTTTATTAATGGGTAATAAGCTAACTCTATTGTTTTTACATAATTCTTTAATTAAAAAATGCCCATCGTAATTAGAGAGATTATGGCAAACTATTGGAATAACAAATAACTTTTTAAAATTTAAATTACAATTAGAGTGAGCGAATCCTCTAAATTCACCATTAAAATGATTATGATCCGCTACAATTACATCATCAATCACAAATAGTTTCTCACAAATATGACATGCTATAGCTGTATTTTTATCAACTCCGGGAGTCGTAAGTATCACAGTTTTTAACTTTTCCTCAAGATTGAATGCTAATATTTCCAATTGATTTGAAAACCATTCTACACAGTTCTCTCCGCGATATGATTTATAGAATGAAATTGAATTATCATATGCACATTTAAAATAAAAACCTACACTAAAAGCTTTATGTTGTTGATAGAAATTTTTATTATGTACTTTTTCTAGAACACATTCGAAATCCAAATAAATTATAAAGGGCGATTTTTGTTTATACGTAAAAGTTTTAAATTCAACATAATCATACTTTGGGAAAGTTATCTTACAAAATTTTTTCTGTTCACTTAATTCTAAAT
Source organism: Platypus cylindrus (assembly GCA_949748235.1). Taxonomy (NCBI): domain Eukaryota; kingdom Metazoa; phylum Arthropoda; class Insecta; order Coleoptera; family Curculionidae; genus Platypus; species Platypus cylindrus. The sequence goes on along the minus strand of CATIYE010000004.1, from coordinate 65,267 downwards.
GCTCATTTAATTTATTCTCAACATTAAAATAATTCAAGCAGCGATCGCATACAAAAATGGCATGTTGTTTATTATTTATTTGTTTCGAGATAAGCCTAGAAAGATTTGTTATAAGAGAGTAGTGATATGAAATTTCCTCAAATTTATTACTCTCTGCAGGTAGTGGATCATAATCCTTTATATTTGGATAATATGTGTCTTGTATTAATAATAAATTTATATGTTTACTTAATTTCGAGTCCGTTATTCGACATGGTACTACTGAAAAATGCTTACCTTTCTTATTTTCAATAAGTTCAAGTAGATAAACATTAACAGAAATATTGTTTAATCTTTCAAATTTTGGAATTTGGTCTATGGTAATAGGTAAAGTTAAGCCTTCGGTTATTAATACATTATTGTAATGGGGATAAGATGATACTCTATCTGAATTATGAGTAGGATAAAGAGCTGCGATGACGCTCCAATAAAAACAAGCATTATCGAAATTCTTAATGTTTATGCAAGCGCGTTTAACACGAATTTCATCCGGTAGTTTAATAAAAGATGAAGCACCGTTTCCAAATGTATGCTTATTAATATTTATTTCCAAACTAATTAACTTATGTAATGCCCAACCACTATCGCGCTCTTGGAATTCACTCATTGCTGTTAATACTTTTTCCACAACATTTGTTTGGAACCAGTCTGATAGATTGCTTCCAATGTCAATAATTATGTTTTTTGTAATAAAATATTTATATTCAAACGTATCTAGATTGTTCTTCTTAATAATATATTCACCGCAAAAACAAGTGTTTATTTTTATTGTTTTAATAGATTTAAATATATTAAGAATTCTACGTTTGACTAATTGGAAAGCGTCTTTAAAAAATTCTAAAATGTCTATATGTTTTAAATTATAAATAATCCCAGTTCTAATGCGACTATTAAATGCAGCGTTAATATCTTCCCACCTAACCCTATCACTACGTTTAACTCCATTGTCACCCCCGCCAATATGTATGTTATTAGTTTGTAATAGAATTCGCAATCGTCTTAAATGAGTGATATTGGTTAAAATCTTTCTGTATTTACCAGTTGATAGTTGCCCTTCTTTTAATATTTTCGTTAACTGTCGGATGCTTGTATTAATTTTTTTAATCCAATTTTTCTTTTCTATGGAATTTTGTAATAGTTTTGTGGCTTCGGTAACAATTCGGATAACTTCATGGCTTAGGTCAATTGCACAATCCATTACTGGAAAAATAAATATTTCATTGCAAAACCAATATTAAATCCAAAATGTTAATATTTACCTGTAGCCTATTAGAATTATCAAACCAAATTATTTAAACACTCGATATGCATTGTTTAAACTTCAATATTTTATGTAGTTGTTGAAGATGAAACTGTATTTGACAAATAGCTCACATGAGCCCATATTTATATTGGAAAAAAAAAAAAAAAGAAATGATAATCGTCTTAGAGAGTGGCTTTTCAACCTTCTCAATCTCATGTGTAGATAATCACAAATTTTACTAGATAATTCTTAATAGCATTCAAATGATATTATTGTTAAGAGCACATTCTTCATCGTCTGTGTACTTAGTTGGGTTCTCAATATAATAGAAATCTACCCTATTATAGATTAGATTATTTTTATATTCAAATGCGAAAAAATTATTAAATAATGCTGTCTGACATATTGTTGAAATTTATAACAAGAAATGATAATCGTCATAGAGGGTAGCTTATCAACCTGCCAATTAAAAATCACTTAACTTTTTGGCTTTTCAAATAACGTCAGACCGTCTGGCCTCGATGGTTTTTACATCTGCATGCAGCCTTTTTTCTTTAAAGTAATTAAGCGACTCTCATTAAATGGACAAAATGGCGTTAAAATTAACTGGACAATAACCATGGTGACGCTAATGGACGCCGGAAGACCCACCATTCGCCCGGCCAATCAAATCCAACGGTGCCATATTGAATCACCCCTTTTCCCACCCATCCAATGAAATCCAACGACGCCATATTGAATTACCTTTTTCCCCACCCATCCAATGAAATCCAGCGACGCCATATTGAATTACCCCTTTCCCCACCCATCCAATGAAATCCACCGACGCCATTACCCCTTTCCCTTAGTACCCTCCCCTCTGACGCCATATTGAATTACCCCCCACCCCTTAAACTTGTACACACCCCTTTGATTGACACCATATTGAAAAACCACCCCTTACACCTGAATTTACAACCCCCCCTCTAGAGTCTAAGTTGAGGGAGAATCGGCCTTGTTTAACTACTCATAAAAATAATGATTTTTCCAACAATTCCAATTCTTATTGAAATAATGACATTAACTGTATTTTGCATAGTAGGATATTAAGCAATTCTTCCGTAAATTTTTCTGACAAAAAGAACAACATTTTTAATTTAAATTTAAAATTTAATTTTTCAAAAGCTAGTAAGCGAAAGGCAAAAGAAATTGTTACAGTAGAATCGAAGGAACTAGTACAAAAATTAGATAGAATTAATCGAAATAATTCAAGGTCAAAAGGATTAAAAATTCTAAATTGAAATATCAATCATAATTTTAAATTAAACCATCGAATTTCACATACTTTAAATAAGTTAAAAACCAAAATAAAAGAAAATAATTTGATAATTAGTAAAGCAGATAAAGGCTCCTGTGTAGTTATCATGGAAAAGAGAGAATATATAAAACAGTTTTATTGTTTTATTTTTTAAGATTTTTCAAATTCTGAACTTTATTTAATTTAAAATTGACCCAAAACAAAATTTTCTTAATAAATTACATTTAGTTAACCCTTCAAACACTTTGGAATATTTTAAAATAAAAAATGAACAATTATTTTTTATAAATACAAAATACAAAAGCTTGAACAGACTCTAACTTACGTAACTTCCGCCGTTATGTTCGAAATTGAAAGTGCTGAGTTGATAGGACCAATAAATATATTCAAAATAATCATTATTTAGCTATCACGTCAATTTGATGTAATGTAACTCATCACATGCTCAACCTAGCAACAACTTGTTCGATAGGTCATATACATTTCCAGCTACAGTAAAAAGTTGAAAAATTGCTAAAAGTGTCATGCCTTGAATTTTAGTCTTGAGTAGAATTACTACGAAGCCTGAAATGATTCTATCTTACGTAACTCCGACCATTATGCTCGAAAATGAACAGACTTAGTCGATAGGACTTGGTGATAAGTTCTTTAATTGTATTTGAAAAAAATTAACATGGAAGCGTAAATTCATGTGCAAGTTAGGATAGGATGAAGCTAAAAACATTAAAAGCACGAGCACAGCTCGTGCTGAATCCTGCGAGACCTTCTTTGATAGGTTAATTAAATTTGCAGCTATAGTAAAAAGTTGAAAACTTGATAAATGTATCATGTCCTTTATTTTTCCCTTAAGTAGGATTGCTATGAAGCTTGAACAGGTTCTATCTTACGTAACTTCGGCCAGTCTGTTCGAAAATGAACAGACTTAGTCGATAGGACTTAGTGATAAGTTTATTAATTGTATTTGAAAAAAATTAAGATGGAATCGTAAATTCATGTGCAACTTAGGTTTGGATGAAGCTAAAAACACTAAATATATTTTAGCACAGGTTGTGCTGAATCCTGCGAGACCTTCTTTGATAGGTTAATTAAATTTGCAGCTATAGTAAAAAGTTGAAAACTTGATAAATGTATCATGTCCTTTATTTTTCCCTTAAGTAGGATTGCTATGAAGCTTGAACAGGTTCTATCTTACGTAACTTCGGCCAGTCTGTTCGAAAATGAACAGACTTAGTCGATAGGACTTAGTTATAAATTAATTAATTGTATTTGAAAAAAATTCAACATGGAACCTTAAATTCATGTGAAAGTTAAGACTGGATGAAGCTAAAAACATTAAATATATTTTAGCACAGGCTATGCTGAACCCTGCGAGAACTTCTTTGACAGGTTAATTAAATTTGCAGCTACAGTAAAAAGTTGAGAAGTTGCTAAGATTATCATGTCCTTTATTTTACGCTTAAGTAGAAGTGCTATGAAGCTTGAACAGATTCTAACTTACGTTACTTCCGCCGTTATGTTCGAAAATGAACAGACTTAGTCGATAGGACTTGGTTATAAATTCATTAATTGTATTTGAAAAAAATCAACATGGAATCGTAAATTCATGTGAAAGTTAGGATTGGATGAAGCTAAAAACATTAAATATATTTTAGCACAGGTCGTGCTGAACCCTGCGAGTATTTCTTTGATAGGTTAATTAAATTTGCAGCTATAGTAAAAAGTTGAGAACTTGATAAATGTATCATGTCCTTTATTTTTCCCTTAAGTAGGATTGCTATGAAGTTTGAACAAGTTCTAACTTACGTAACTTCGGCCAGTCTGTTCGAAAATGAACAGACTTAGTCGATAGGACTTAGTAATAAGTTCATTAATTGTATTTGAAAAAAATTCAACATGGAACCTTAAATTCATGTGAAAGTTAAGACTGGATGAAGCTAAAAACATTAAATATATTTTAGCACAGGCTATGCTGAACCCTGCGAGAACTTCTTTGACAGGTTAATTAAATTTGCAGCTACAGTAAAAAGTTGAGAAGTTGCTAAGATTATCATGTCCTTTATTTTACGCTTAAGTAGAAGTGCTATGAAGCTTGAACAGATTCTAACTTACGTTACTTCCGCCGTTATGTTCGAAAATGAACAGACTTAGTCGATAGGACTTGGTTATAAATTCATTAATTGTATTTGAAAAAAATCAACATGGAATCGTAAATTCATGTGAAAGTTAGGATTGGATGAAGCTAAAAACATTAAATATATTTTAGCACAGGTCGTGCTGAACCCTGCGAGTATTTCTTTGATAGGTTAATTAAATTTGCAGCTATAGTAAAAAGTTGAGAACTTGATAAATGTATCATGTCCTTTATTTTTCCCTTAAGTAGGATTGCTATGAAGTTTGAACAAGTTCTAACTTACGTAACTTCGGCCAGTCTGTTCGAAAATGAACAGACTTAGTCGATAGGACTTAGTAATAAGTTCATTAATTGTATTTGAAAAAAATTAACATGGAATCGTAAATTCATGTTCAAGTTAGGATTGGATGAAGCTAAAAACATTAAATATATTTTAGCACAGGTCGTGCTGAACCCTGCCAGAACTTCTTCGATAGGTTAATTAAATTTGCAGCTACAGTAAAAAGTTGAGAACTTGCTAAGATTATCATGTCCTTTATTTTACGCTTAAGTAGAAGTGCTATGAAGCTTGAACAGATTCTAACTTACGTTACTTCCGCCGTTATGCTCGAAAATGAACAGACTTAGTCGATAGGACTTGGTTATAGATTCATTAATTGTATTTGAAAAAAATCAACATGGAATCGTAAATTCATGTGAAAGTTAGGATTGGATGAAGCTAAAAACATTAAATCTATTTTAGCACAGGTCGTGCTGAACCCTGCGAGTACTTCTTTGATAGGTTAATTAAATTTGCAGCTATAGTAAAAAGTTGAGAACTTGATAAATGTATCATGTCCTTTATTTTTCCCTTAAGTAGGATTGCTATGAAGTTTGAACAGGTTCTAACTTACGTAACTTCGGCCAGTCTGTTCGAAAATGAACAGACTTAGTCGATAGGACTTAGTTATAAATTCATTAATTGTATTTGAAAAAAATCAACATGGAATCGTAAATTCATGTGCAAGTTAGGATAGGATGAAGCTAAAAACATTAAATATATTTTAGCACAGGTCGTGCCGAACCCGGCGAGAACTTCTTTGATAGGTTAATTAAATTTGCAGCTACAGTGAAAAGTTGAGAACTTGATAAATGTATCATGTCCTTTATTTTTCCCTTAAGTAGAAGTGCTATGAAGCTTGAACAGATTCTAACTTACGTTACTTCCGCCGTTATGTTCGAAAATGAACAGACTTAGTCGATAGGACTTGGTTATAAATTCATTAATTGTATTTGAAAAAAATCAACATGGAATCGTAAATTCATGTGAAAGTTAGGATTGGATGAAGCTAAAAACATTAAATATATTTTAGCACAGGTCGTGCTGAACCCTGCGAGTATTTCTTTGATAGGTTAATTAAATTTGCAGCTATAGTAAAAAGTTGAGAACTTGATAAATGTATCATGTCCTTTATTTTTCCCTTAAGTAGGATTGCTATGAAGTTTGAACAAGTTCTAACTTACGTAACTTCGGCCAGTCTGTTCGAAAATGAACAGACTTAGTCGATAGGACTTAGTAATAAGTTCATTAATTGTATTTGAAAAAAATTAACATGGAATCGTAAATTCATGTTCAAGTTAGGATTGGATGAAGCTAAAAACATTAAATATATTTTAGCACAGGTCGTGCTGAACCCTGCCAGAACTTCTTCGATAGGTTAATTAAATTTGCAGCTACAGTAAAAAGTTGAGAACTTGCTAAGATTATCATGTCCTTTATTTTACGCTTAAGTAGAAGTGCTATGAAGCTTGAACAGATTCTAACTTACGTTACTTCCGCCGTTATGCTCGAAAATAAACAGACTTAGTCGATAGGACTTGGTTATAGATTCATTAATTGTATTTGAAAAAAATCAACATGGAATCGTAAATTCATGTGAAAGTTAGGATTGGATGAAGCTAAAAACATTAAATATATTTTAGCACAGGTCGTGCTGAACCCTGCGAGTACTTCTTTGATAGGTTAATTAAATTTGCAGCTATAGTAAAAAGTTGAGAACTTGATAAATGTATCATGTCCTTTATTTTTCCCTTAAGTAGGATTGCTATGAAGTTTGAACAGGTTCTAACTTACGTAACTTCGGCCAGTCTGTTCGAAAATGAACAGACTTAGTCGATAGGACTTAGTTATAAATTCATTAATTGTATTTGAAAAAAATCAACATGGAATCGTAAATTCATGTGCAAGTTAGGATAGGATGAAGCTAAAAACATTAAATATATTTTAGCACAGGTCGTGCCGAACCCGGCGAGAACTTCTTTGATAGGTTAATTAAATTTGCAGCTACAGTGAAAAGTTGAGAACTTGATAAATGTATCATGTCCTTTATTTTTCCCTTAAGTAGAAGTGCTATGAAGCTTGAACAGATTCTAACTTACGTTACTTCGGCCAGTATGTTCGAAAATGAACAGACTTAGTCGATAGGACTTGGTTATAAATTCATTAATTGTATTTGAAAAAAATCAACATGGAATCGTAAATTCATGTGCAAGTTAGGATAGGATGAAGCTAAAAACATTAAATATATTTTAGCACAGGTCGTGCTGAACCCTGCGAGTACTTCTTTGATAGGTTAATTAAATTTGCAGCTACAGTAAAACGTTGAGAACTTGCTAAGATTATTATGTCCTTTATTTTACCCTTAAGTAGAAGTGCTATGAAGTTGAACAGATTCTAACTTACGTAACTTCTGCCGTTATGTTCGAAAATGAAAGTGCCGAGTTGATAGGACCAATGAATATATTCCAAATAATCATTATTTAGCTATCAAGTCAAGCGTAAGTAAAGAAATTAAAACAAAAAAACATTTGATGTAATGTAACTCATCACATGCTCAACCTTGTAACAACTTGTTCGATAGGTCATATACATTTCCAGCTACAGTAAGAAGTTGAAAAATTGCTAAAAGTATCATATCTTGAATATTAGTCTTGAGTAGAAATACTACCAGTCCTGAAAAGATTCTATCTTACGTAACTCCGACCATTATGCTCGAAAATGAACAGACTTAGTCGATAGGATTTAGTGATAAGTTCATTAATTGTATTTGAAAAAAATTAACATGGAACCGTAAATTCATGTGCAAGTTAGGACTGGATGAAGCTAAAAACATTAAATATATTTTAGCACAGGTCGTGCTGAACACTGCGAGTATTTCTTTGATAGGTTAATTAAATGTGCAGCTACAGTAAAAAGTTGAGAACTTGATAAATGTATCATGTCCTTTATTTTTCCCTTAAGTCGAAGTGCTATGAAGCTTGAACAGATTCTAACTTACGTTACTTCGGCCAGTATGTTCGAAAATGGACAGACTTAGTCGATAGGACATAGTTATAAATTCATTAAATGTATTTGAAAAAAATCAAAATGGAATCGTAAATTCATGTGCAAGTTAGGATTGGATGAAGCTAAAAACATTAAATATGTTAAAGCACAGCTCGTGCTGAACACTGCGAGAACTTCTTTGATAGGTTAATTAAATTTGCAGCTACAGTAAAAAGTTGAGAACTTGCTAAGATTATTATGTCCTTTATTTTACCCTTAAGTAGAAGTGCTATGAAGTTGAACAGATTCTAACTTACGTAACTTCTGCCGTTATGTTCGAAAATGATAGTGCTGAGTTGATAGGACCAATGAATGTATTCCAAATAATCATTATTTAGCTATCAAGTCAAGCGTAAGTAAAGAAATTAAAACAAAAAAACATTTGATGTAATGTAACTCCTCACATGCTCGACCTTGTAACAACTTGTTCGATAGGTCATATACATTTCCAGCTACAGTAAAAAGTTGAAAAATTGCTAAAAGTATCATGTCTTGAATATTAGTCTTGAGTAGAAATACTACCAGTCCTGAAAAGATTCTATCTTACGTAACTCCGACCATTAGGCTCGAAAATGAACAGACTTAGTCGATAGGACTAAGTGATAAGTTCATTAATTGTATTTGAAAAAAATTAACATGGAACCGTAAATTCGTGTGAAAGTTAGGATTTGATGAAGCTAAAAACATTAAATATATTATAGCACAGCTCGTGCTGAACCCTGCGAGAACTTCTTTAATAGGTTAATTAAATTTGCAGCTACAGTAAAAAGTTTAGAACTTGATAAATGTATCATGTCCTTTATTTTTCCCTTAATTAGAAGTGCTATGAAGCTAGAAAAGGTTCTAACTTACGTAACTTCCGCCGTTATGTTCGAAAATGAACAGACTTAGTCGATAGGACTTAGTGATAAGTTCATTAATTGTATTTGAAAAAAATCAACATGGAACCTTAAATTCATGTGAAAGTTAGGATTTGATGAAGCTAAAAACATGAAATATATTATAACACAGCTCGTGCTGAACCCTGCGAGAACTTCTTTGACAGGTTAATTAAATTTGCAGCTACAGTAAAAAGTTGAGAAGTTGCTAAGATTATCATGTCCTTTATTTTACGCTTAAGTAGAAGTGCTATGAAGCTTGAACAGATTCTAACTTACGTTACTTCCGCCGTTATGCTCGAAAATGAACAGACTTAGTCGATAGGACTTGGTTATAAATTCATTAATTGTATTTGAAAAAAATCAACATGGAATCGTAAATTCATGTGAAAGTTAGGATTGGATGAAGCTAAAAACATTAAATATATTTTAGCACAGGTCGTGCTGAACCCTGCGAGTACTTCTTTGATAGGTTAATTAAATTTGCAGCTATAGTAAAAAGTTGAGAACTTGATAAATGTATCATGTCCTTTATTTTTCCCTTAAGTAGGATTGCTATGAAGTTTGAACAGGTTCTAACTTACGTAACTTCGGCCAGTCTGTTCGAAAATGAACAGACTTAGTCGATAGGACTTAGTGATCAGTTCATTAATTGTATTTGAAAAAAATCAACATGGAACCTTAAATTCATGTAAAAGTTAGGATTTGATGAAGCTAAAGACATGAAATATATTATAACACAGCTCGTGCTGAACCCTGCGAGAGCTTCTTTGATAGGTTAATTAAATTTGCAGCTACAGTAAAAAGTTGAGAAGTTGCTAAGATTATCATGTCCTTTATTTTACGCTTAAGTAGAAGTGCAATGAAGCTTGAACAGATTCTAACTTACGTTACTTCCGCCGTTATGCTCGAAAATGAACAGACTTAGTCGATAGGACTTGGTTATAGATTCATTAATTGTATTTGAAAAAAATCAACATGGAATCGTAAATTCATGTGAAAGTTAGGATTGGATGAAGCTAAAAACATTAAATATATTTTAGCACAGGTCGTGCTGAACCCTGCGAGTACTTCTTTGATAGGTTAATTAAATTTGCAGCTATAGTAAAAAGTTGAGAACTTGATAAATGTATCATGTCCTTTATTTTTCCCTTAAGTAGGATTGCTATGAAGTTTGAACAGGTTCTAACTTACGTAACTTCGGCCAGTCTGTTCGAAAATGAACAGACTTAGTCGATAGGACTTAGTTATAAGTTCATTAATTGTATATGAAAAAAATTAACATGGAACCGTAAAATCATGTGCAAGTTAGGATTGGATGAAGCTAAAAACATTAAATATATATTAGCACAGGTCGTGCTGAACACTGCGAGTATTTCTTTGATAGGTTAATTAAATGTGCAGCTACAGTAAAAAGTTGAGAACTTGATAAATGTATCATGTCCTTTATTTTTCCCTTAAGTAGAAGTGCTATGAAGTTTGAACAGGTTCTAACTTACGTAACTTCGGCCAGTCTGTTCGAAAATGAACAGACTTAGTCGATAGGACTTAGTGATCAGTTCATTAATTGTATTTGAAAAAAATCAACATGGAACCTTAAATTCATGTAAAAGTTAGGATTTGATGAAGCTAAAAACATGAAATATATTATAACACAGCTCGTGCTGAACCCTGCGAGAGCTTCTTTGATAGGTTAATTAAATTTGCAGCTACAGTAAAAAGTTGAGAAGTTGCTAAGATTATCATGTCCTTTATTTTACGCTTAAGTAGAAGTGCAATGAAGCTTGAACAGATTCTAACTTACGTTACTTCCGCCGTTATGCTCGAAAATGAACAGACTTAGTCGATAGGACTTGGTTATAGATTCATTAATTGTATTTGAAAAAAATCAACATGGAATCGTAAATTCATGTGAAAGTTAGGATTGGATGAAGCTAAAAACATTAAATATATTTTAGCACAGGTCGTGCTGAACCCTGCGAGTACTTCTTTGATAGGTTAATTAAATTTGCAGCTATAGTAAAAAGTTGAGAACTTGATAAATGTATCATGTCCTTTATTTTTCCCTTAAGTAGGATTGCTATGAAGTTTGAACAGGTTCTAACTTACGTAACTTCGGCCAGTCTGTTCGAAAATGAACAGACTTAGTCGATAGGACTTAGTTATAAGTTCATTAATTGTATATGAAAAAAATTAACATGGAACCGTAAAATCATGTGCAAGTTAGGATTGGATGAAGCTAAAAACATTAAATATATATTAGCACAGGTCGTGCTGAACCCTGCGAGTACTTCTTTGATAGGTTAATTAAATTTGCAGCTACAGTAAAACGTTGAGAACTTGCTAAGATTATTATGTCCTTTATTTTGCCCTTAAGTAGAAGTGCTATGAAGTTGAACAGATTCTAACTTACGTAACTTCTGCCGTTATGTTCGAAAATGAAAGTGCTGAGTTGATAGGACCAATAAATATATTCAAAATAATCATTATTTAGCTATCAAGTCAAGCGTAAGTAAAGAAATTAAAACAAAAAAACATTTGATGTAATGTAACTCATCACATGCTCAACCTTGCAACAACTTGTTCGATAGGTCATATACATTTCCAGCTACAGTAAAAAGTTGAAAAATTGCTAAAAGTATAATGTTTTGAATTTTAGTCTTGAGTAGAATTACTACGAAGCCTGAAATGATTCTATCTTACGTAACTCCGACCATTATGCTCGAAAATGAACAGACTTAGTCGATAGGACTAAGTGATAAGTTCATTAATTGTATTTGAAAAAAATTAACATGGAACCGTAAATTCGTGTGAAAGTTTGGATTTGATGAAGCTAAAAACATTAAATATATTATAGCACAGCTCGTGCTGAACCCTGCGAGAACTTCTTTAATAGGTTAATTAAATTTGCAGCTACAGTAAAAAGTTGAGAAGTTGCTAAGATTATCATGTCCTTTATTTTACCCTTAAGTAGAAGTGCTATGAAGCTTGAACAGATTCTAACTTACGTTACTTCCGCCGTTATGTTCGAAAATGAACAGACTTAGTCGATAGGACTTGGTTATAAATTCATTAAATGTATTTGAAAAAAATCAACATGGAATCGTAAATTCATGTGCAAGTTAGGAATGGATGAAGCTAAAAACATTAAATATATTTTAGCACAGGTCGTGCTGAACCCTGCGAGAACTTCTTTGAGAGGTTAATTAAATTTGCAGCTATAGTACAAAGTTGAGAACTTGATAAATGTATCATGTCCTTTATTTTTCCCTTAAGTAGAAGTGCTATGAAGCTTGAACAGGTTCTAACTTACGTAACTTCGGCCAGTCTGTTCGAAAATGAACAGACTTAGTCGATAGGACTTAGTTATAAGTTCATTAATTGTATATGAAAAAAATTAACATGGAACCGTAAAATCATGTGCAAGTTAGGATTGTATGAAGCTAAACACATTAAATATATTTTAGCACAGGTCGTGCTGAACACTGCGAGTATTTCTTTGATAGGTTAATTAAATGTGCAGCTACAGTAAAAAGTTGAGAACTTGATAAATGTATCATGTCCTTTATTTTTCCCTTAAGTAGAAGTGCTATGAAGCTTGAACAGATTCTAACTTACGTTACTTCGGCCAGTATGTTCGAAAATGGACAGACTTAGTCGATAGGACATAGTTATAAATTCATTAAATGTATTTGAAAGAAATCAACATGGAATCGTAAATTCATGTGCAAGTTAGGATTGGATGAAGCTAAAAACATTAAATATGTTAAAGCACAGCTCGTGCTGAACACTGCGAGAACTTCTTTGATAGGTTAATTAAATTTGCAGCTACAGTAAAAAGTTGAGAACTTGCTAAGATTATTATGTCCTTTATTTTACCCTTAAGTAGAAGTGCTATGAAGTTGAACAGATTCTAACTTACGTAACTTCTGCCGTTATGTTCGAAAATGAAAGTGCTGAGTTGATAGGACCAATGAATGTATTCCAAATAATCATTATTTAGCTATCAAGTCAAGCGTAAGTAAAGAAATTAAAACAAAAAAACATTTGATGTAATGTAACTCCTCACATGCTCAACCTTGTAACAACTTGTTCGATAGGTCATATACATTTCCAGCTACAGTAAAAAGTTGAAAAATTGCTAAAAGTATCATGTCTTGAATATTAGTCTTGAGTAGAAATACTACCAGTCCTGAAAAGATTCTATCTTACGTAACTCCGACCATTAGGCTCGAAAATGAACAGACTTAGTCGATAGGACTAAGTGATAAGTTCATTAATTGTATTTGAAAAAAATTAACATGGAACCGTAAATTCGTGTGAACGTTAGGATTTGATGAAGCTAAAAACATTAAATATATTATAGCACAGCTCGTGCTGAACCCTGCGAGAACTTCTTTAATAGGTTAATTAAATTTGCAGCTACAGTAAAAAGTTGAGAACTTGATAAATGAATCATGTCCTTTATTTTACCCTTGAGTAGAAGTGCTATGAAGCTTGAACAGATTCTAACTTACATAACTTCCGCCGTTATGTTCGAAAATGAACAGACTTAGTCGATAGGACTTAGTGATAAGTTCATTAATTGTATTTGAAAAAAATTAACATGGAATCTTAAATTCATGTGAAAGTTAGGATTTGATGAAGCTAAAAACATTAAATATATTATAGCACAGCTCGTGCTGAACCTTGCGAGAACTTCTTTGAGAGGTTAATTAAATTTGCAGCTATAGTAAAAAGTTTAGAACTTGATAAATGTATCATGTCCTTTATTTTTCCCTTAATTAGAAGTGCTATGAAGCTAGAAAAGGTTCTAACTTACGTAACTTCCGCCGTTATGTTCGAAAATGAACAGACTTAGTCGATAGGACTTAGTGATAAGTTCATTAATTGTATTTGAAAAAAATCAACATGGAACCTTAAATTCATGTGAAAGTTAGGATTTGATGAAGCTAAAAACATGAAATATATTATAACACAGCTCGTGCTGAACCCTGCGAGAACTTCTTTGACAGGTTAATTAAATTTGCAGCTACAGTAAAAAGTTGAGAAGTTGCTAAGATTATCATGTCCTTTATTTTACGCTTAAGTAGAAGTGCTATGAAGCTTGAACAGATTCTAACTTACGTTACTTCCGCCGTTATGCTCGAAAATGAACAGACTTAGTCGATAGGACTTGGTTATAAATTCATTAATTGTATTTGAAAAAAATCAACATGGAATCGTAAATTCATGTGAAAGTTGGGATTGGATGAAGCTAAAAACATTAAATATATTTTAGCACAGGTCGTGCTGAACCCTGCGAGTACTTCTTTGATAGGTTAATTAAATTTGCAGCTATAGTAAAAAGTTGAGAACTTGATAAATGTATCATGTCCTTTATTTTTCCCTTAAGTAGGATTGCTATGAAGTTTGAACAGGTTCTAACTTACGTAACTTCGGCCAGTCTGTTCGAAAATGAACAGACTTAGTCGATAGGACTTGGTTATAAATTCATTAATTGTATTTGAAAAAAATCAACATGGAATCGTAAATTCATGTGCAAGTTAGGATAGGATGAAGCTAAAAACATGAAATATATTATAACACAGCTCGTGCTGAACCCTGCGAGAGCTTCTTTGATAGGTTAATTAAATTTGCAGCTACAGTAAAAAGTTGAGAAGTTGCTAAGATTATCATGTCCTTTATTTTACGCTTAAGTAGAAGTGCAATGAAGCTTGAACAGGTTCTAACTTACGTAACTTCGGCCAGTCTGTTCGAAAATGAACAGACTTAGTCGATAGGACTTAGTTATAAGTTCATTAATTGTATATGAAAAAAATTAACATGGAACCGTAAAATCATGTGCAAGTTAGGATTGGATGAAGCTAAAAACATTAAATATATATTAGCACAGGTCGTGCTGAACACTGCGAGTATTTCTTTGATAGGTTAATTAAATGTGCAGCTACAGTAAAAAGTTGAGAACTTGATAAATGTATCATGTCCTTTATTTTTCCCTTAAGTAGGATTGCTATGAAGTTTGAACAGATTCTAACTTACGTTACTTCCGCCGTTATGCTCGAAAATGAACAGACTTAGTCGATAGGACTTGGTTATAAATTCATTAATTGTATTTGAAAAAAATTAACATGGAACCGTAAATTCGTGTGAAAGTTAGGATTTGATGAAGCTAAAAACATTAAATATATTATAGCACAGCTCGTGCTGAACCCTGCGAGAACTTCTTTAATAGGTTAATTAAATTTGCAGCTACAGTAAAAAGTTGAGAACTTGATAAATGAATCATGTCCTTTATTTTACCCTTGAGTAGAAGTGCTATGAAGCTTGAACAGATTCTAACTTACATAACTTCCGCCGTTATGTTCGAAAATGAACAGACTTAGTCGATAGGACTTAGTGATAAGTTCATTAATTGTATTTGAAAAAAATTAACATGGAATCTTAAATTCATGTGAAAGTTAGGATTTGATGAAGCTAAAAACATTAAATATATTATAGCACAGCTCGTGCTGAACCTTGCGAGAACTTCTTTGAGAGGTTAATTAAATTTGCAGCTATAGTAAAAAGTTTAGAACTTGATAAATGTATCATGTCCTTTATTTTTCCCTTAAGTAGGATTGCTATGAAGTTTGAACAGGTTCTAACTTACGTAACTTCGGCCAGTCTGTTCGAAAATGAACAGACTTAGTCGATAGGACTTAGTAATAAGTTCATTAATTGTATTTGAAAAAAATTAACATGGAATCGTAAATTCATGTTCAAGTTAGGATTGGATGAAGCTATTAAAAATTATATATTTAAATTATTTAATATATATAAAATTATTTAAATTATATATTAAAAACATTAAATATATTTTAGCACAGGTCGTGCTGAACCCTGCCAGAACTTCTTCGATAGGTTAATTAAATTTGCAGCTACAGTAAAAAGTTGAGAACTTGCTAAGATTATAATGTCCTTTATTTTACCCTTAAGTAGAAGTGCTATGAAGCTTGAAAAGGTTCTAACTTACGTAACTTCGGCCAGTATGTCCGAAAATGGACAGACTTAGTCGATAGGACATAGTTATAAATTCATTAAATGTATTTGATAAAAATCAACATGGAATCGTAAATTCATGTGCAAGTTAGGATTGGATGAAGCTAAAAACATTAAATATGTTAAAGCACAGCTCGTGCTGAACACTGCGAGAACTTCTTTGATAGGTTAATTAAATTTGCAGCTACAGTAAAAAGTTGAGAAGTTGCTAAGATTATTATGTCCTTTATTTTACCCTTAAGTAGAAGTGCTATGAAGTTGAACAGATTCTAACTTACGTAACTTCTGCCGTTATGTTCGAAAATGAAAGTGCTGAGTTGATAGGACCAATGAATGTATTCCAAATAATCATTATTTAGCTATCAAGTCAAGCGTAAGTAAAGAAATTAAAACAAAAAAACATTTGATGTAATGTAACTCCTCACATGCTCAACCTTGTAACAACTTGTTCGATAGGTCATATACATTTCCAGCTACAGTAAAAAGTTGAAAAATTGCTAAAAGTATCATGTCTTGAATATTAGTCTTGAGTAGAAATACTACCAGTCCTGAAAAGATTCTATCATACGTAACTCCGACCATTAGGCTCGAAAATGAACAGACTTAGTCGATAGGACTAAGTGATAAGTTCATTAATTGTATTTGAAAAAAATTAACATGGAACCGTAAATTCGTGTGAAAGTTAGGATTTGATGAAGCTAAAAACATTAAATATATTATAGCACAGCTCGTGCTGAACCCTGCGAGAACTTCTTTAATAGGTTAATTAAATTTGCAGCTACAGTAAAAAGTTGAGAACTTGATAAATGAATCATGTCCTTTATTTTACCCTTGAGTAGAAGTGCTATGAAGCTTGAACAGATTCTAACTTACATAACTTCCGCCGTTATGTTCGAAAATGAACAGACTTAGTCGATAGGACTTAGTGATAAGTTCATTAATTGTAATTGAAAAAAATTAACATGGAATCTTAAATTCATGTGAAAGTTAGGATTTGATGAAGCTAAAAACATTAAATATATTATAGCACAGCTCGTGCTGAACCTTGCGAGAACTTCTTTGAGAGGTTAATTAAATTTGCAGCTATAGTAAAAAGTTTAGAACTTGATAAATGAATCATGTCCTTTATTTTACCCTTGAGTAGAAGTGCTATGAAGCTTGAACAGATTCTAACTTACATAACTTCCGCCGTTATGTTCGAAAATGAACAGACTTAGTCGATAGGACTTAGTGATAAGTTCATTAATTGTATTTGAAAAAAATTAACATGGAATCTTAAATTCATGTGAAAGTTAGGATTTGATGAAGCTAAAAACATGAAATATATTATAACACAGCTCGTGCTGAACCCTGCGAGAACTTCTTTGACAGGTTAATTAAATTTGCAGCTACAGTACAAAGTTGAGAAGTTGCTAAGATTATCATGTCCTTTATTTTACGATTAAGTAGAAGTGCTATGAAGCTTGAACAGATTCTAACTTACGTTACTTCCGCCGTTATGCTCCAAAATGAACAGACTTAGTCGATAGGACTTGGTTATAAACTCATTAATTGTATTTGAAAAAAATCAACATGGAATCGTAAATTCATGTGAAAGTTAGGATTGGATTAAGCTAAAAACATTAAATATATTTTAGCACAGGTCGTGCTGAACCCTGCGAGTACTTCTTTGATAGGTTAATTAAATTTGCAGCTATAGTAAAAAGTTGAGAACTTGATAAATGTATCATGTCCTTTATTTTTCCCTTAAGTAGGATTGCTATGAAGTTTGAACAGGTTCTAACTTACGTAACTTCGGCCAGTCTGTTCGAAAATGAACAGACTTAGTCGATAGGACTTAGTTATAAGTTCATTAATTGTATATGAAAAAAATTAACATGGAACCGTAAAATCATGTGAAAGTTAGGATTTGATGAAGCTAAAAACATTAAATATATTATAGCACAGCTCGTGCTGAACCCTGCGAGAACTTCTTTAATAGGTTAATTAAATTTGCAGCTACAGTAAAAAGTTGAGAACTTGATAAATGAATCATGTCCTTTATTTTACCCTTGAGTAGAAGTGCTATGAAGCTTGAACAGATTCTAACTTACATAACTTCCGCCGTTATGTTCGAAAATGAACAGACTTAGTCGATAGGACTTAGTGATAAGTTCATTAATTGTATTTGAAAAAAATTAACATGGAATCTTAAATTCATGTGAAAGTTAGGATTTGATGAAGCTAAAAACATGAAATATATTATAACACAGCTCGTGCTGAACCCTGCGAGAACTTCTTTGACAGGTTAATTAAATTTGCAGCTACAGTAAAAAGTTGAGAAGTTGCTAAGATTATCATGTCCTTTATTTTACGATTAAGTAGAAGTGCTATGAAGCTTGAACAGATTCTAACTTACGTTACTTCCGCCGTTATGCTCCAAAATGAACAGACTTAGTCGATAGGACTTGGTTATAAATTCATTAATTGTATTTGAAAAAAATCAACATGGAATCGTAAATTCATGTGAAAGTTAGGATTGGATGAAGCTAAAAACATTAAATATATTTTAGCACAGGTCGTGCTGAACCCTGCGAGTACTTCTTTGATAGGTTAATTAAATTTGCAGCTATAGTAAAAAGTTGAGAACTTGATAAATGTATCATGTCCTTTATTTTTCCCTTAAGTAGGATTGCTATGAAGTTTGAACAGGTTCTAACTTACGTAACTTCGGCCAGTCTGTTCGAAAATGAACAGACTTAGTCGATAGGACTTGGTTATAGATTCATTAATTGTATTTGAAAAAAATCAACATGGAATCGTAAATTCATGTGAAAGTTAGGATTGGATGAAGCTAAAAACATTAAATATATTTTAGCACAGGTCGTGCTGAACCCTGCGAGTACTTCTTTGATAGGTTAATTAAATTTGCAGCTATAGTAAAAAGTTGAGAACTTGATAAATGTATCATGTCCTTTATTTTTCCCTTAAGTAGGATTGCTATGAAGTTTGAACAGGTTCTAACTTACGTAACTTCGGCCAGTCTGTTCGAAAATGAACAGACTTAGTCGATAGGACTTAGTTATAAGTTCATTAATTGTATATGAAAAAAATTAACATGGAACCGTAAAATCATGTGCAAGTTAGGATTGGATGAAGCTAAAAACATTAAATATATTTTAGCACAGGTCGTGCTGAACACTGCGAGTATTTCTTTGATAGGTTAATTAAATGTGCAGCTACAGTAAAAAGTTGAGAACTTGATAAATGTATCATGTCCTTTATTTTTCCCTTAAGTAGAAGGGCTATGAAGCTTGAACAGATTCTAACTTACGTAACTTCTGCCGTTATGTTCGAAAATGAAAGTGCTGAGTTGATAGGACCAATAAATATATTCAAAATAATCATTATTTAGCTATCAAGTCAAGCGTAAGTAAAGAAATTAAAACAAAAAACATTTGATGTAATGTAACTCATCACATGCTCAACCTTGCAACAACTTGTTCGATAGGTCATATACATTTCCAGCTACAGTAAAAAGTTGAAAAATTGCTAAAAGTATAATGTTTTGAATTTTAGTCTTGAGTAGAATTACTACGAAGCCTGAAATGATTCTATCTTACGTAACTCCGACCATTATGCTCGAAAATGAACAGACTTAGTCGATAGGACTTAGTGATAAGTTCATTAATTGTATTTGAAAAAAATCAACATGGAACCTTAAATTCATGTGAAAGTTAGGATTTGATGAAGCTAAAAACATGAAATATATTATAACACAGCTCGTGCTGAACCCTGCGAGAACTTCTTTGACAGGTTAATTAAATTTGCAGCTACAGTAAAAAGTTGAGAAGTTGCTAAGATTATCATGTCCTTTATTTTACGCTTAAGTAGAAGTGCTATGAAGCTTGAACAGATTCTAACTTACGTTACTTCCGCCGTTATGCTCGAAAATGAACAGACTTAGTCGATAGGACTTAGTGATAAGTTCATTAATTGTATTTGAAAAAAATTAACATGGAAGCGTAAATTCATGTGCAAGTTAGGATAGGATCAAGCTAAAAACATTAAAAGCACGAGCATAGCTCGTGCTGAACCCTGCGAGAACTTCTTTGATAAGTTAATTAAATTTGCAGCTATAGTAAAAAGTTGAGAACTTGATAAATGTATCATGTCCTTTATTTTTCCCTTAAGTAGGATTGCTATGAAGCTTGAACAGGTTCTATCTTACGTAACTTCGGCCAGTCTGTTCGAAAATGAACAGACTTAGTCGATTGGACTTAGTTATAAATTCATTAATTGTATTTGAAAAAAATCAACATGGAATCGTAAATTCATGTGCAAGTTAGGATTTGATGAAGCTAAAAACATGAAATATATTATAACACAGCTCGTGCTGAACCCTGCGAGAGCTTCTTTGATAGGTTAATTAAATTTGCAGCTACAGTAAAAAGTTGAGAAGTTGCTAAGATTATCATGTCCTTTATTTTACGCTTAAGTAGAAGTGCAATGAAGCTTGAACAGATTCTAACTTACGTTACTTCCGCCGTTATGCTCGAAATTGAACAGACTTAGTCGATAGGACTTGGTTATAGATTCATTAATTGTATTTGAAAAAAATCAACATGGAATCGTAAATTCATGTGAAAGTTAGGATTGGATGAAGCTAAAAACATTAAATATATTTTAGCACAGGTCGTGCTGAACCCTGCGAGTACTTCTTTGATAGGTTAATTAAATTTGCAGCTATAGTAAAAAGTTGAGAACTTGATAAATGTATCATGTCCTTTATTTTTCCCTTAAGTAGGATTGCTATGAAGTTTGAACAGGTTCTAACTTACGTAACTTCTGCCGTTATGTTCGAAAATGAAAGTGCTGAGTTGATAGGACCAATAAATATATTCAAAATAATCATTATTTAGCTATCAAGTCAAGCGTAAGTAAAGAAATTAAAACAAAAAAACATTTGATGTAATGTAACTCATCACATGCTCAACCTTGCAACAACTTGTTCGATAGGTCATATACATTTCCAGCTACAGTAAAAAGTTGAAAAATTGCTAAAAGTATAATGTTTTGAATTTTAGTCTTGAGTAGAATTACTACGAAGCCTGAAATGATTCTATCATACGTAACTCCGACCATTATGCTCGAAAATGAACAGACTTAGTCGATAGGACTTAGTGATAAGTTCATTAATTGTATTTGAAAAAAATCAACATGGAACCTTAAATTCATGTGAAAGTTAGGATTTGATGAAGCTAAAAACATGAAATATATTATAACACAGCTCGTGCTGAACCCTGCGAGAACTTCTTTGACAGGTTAATTAAATTTGCAGCTACAGTAAAAAGTTGAGAAGTTGCTAAGATTATCATGTCCTTTATTTTACGCTTAAGTAGAAGTGCTATGAAGCTTGAACAGATTCTAACTTACGTTACTTCCGCCGTTATGCTCGAAAATGAACAGACTTAGTCGATAGGACTTAGTGATAAGTTCATTAATTGTATTTGAAAAAAATTAACATGGAAGCTTAAATTCATGTGCAAGTTAGGATAGGATCAAGCTAAAAACATTAAAAGCACGAGCATAGCTCGTGCTGAACCCTGCGAGAACTTCTTTGATAAGTTAATTAAATTTGCAGCTATAGTAAAAAGTTGAGAACTTGATAAATGTATCATGTCCTTTATTTTTCCCTTAAGTAGGATTGCTATGAAGCTTGAACAGGTTCTATCTTACGTAACTTCGGCCAGTCTGTTCGAAAATGAACAGACTTAGTCGATTGGACTTAGTTATAAATTCATTAATTGTATTTGAAAAAAATCAACATGGAATCGTAAATTCATGTGCAAGTTAGGATAGGATGAAGCTAAAAACATTAAATATATTTTAGCACAGGTCGTGCCGAACCCGGCGAGAACTTCTTTGATAGGTTAATTAAATTTGCAGCTACAGTGAAAAGTTGAGAACTTGATAAATGTATCATGTCCTTTATTTTTCCCTTAAGTAGAAGTGCTATGAAGCTTGAACAGATTCTAACTTACGTTACTTCGGCCAGTATGTTCGAAAATGAACAGACTTAGTCGATAGGACTTGGTTATAAATTCATTAATTGTATTTGAAAAAAATCAACATGGAATCGTAAATTCATGTGCAAGTTAGGATAGGATGAAGCTAAAAACATTAAATATATTTTAGCACAGGTCGTGCTGAACCCTGCGAGTACTTCTTTGATAGGTTAATTAAATTTGCAGCTACAGTAAAACGTTGAGAACTTGCTAAGATTATTATGTCCTTTATTTTTCCCTTAAGTAGAAGTGCTATGAAGCTTGAACAGATTCTAACTTACGTTACTTCGGCCAGTATGTTCGAAAATGAACAGACTTAGTCGATAGGACTTGGTTATAAATTCATTAATTGTATTTGAAAAAAATCAACATGGAATCGTAAATTCATGTGCAAGTTAGGATAGGATGAAGCTAAAAACATTAAATATATTTTAGCACAGGTCGTGCCGAACCCGGCGAGAACTTCTTTGATAGGTTAATTAAATTTGCAGCTACAGTGAAAAGTTGAGAACTTGATAAATGTATCATGTCCTTTATTTTTCCCTTAAGTAGAAGTGCTATGAAGCTTGAACAGATTCTAACTTACGTTACTTCGGCCAGTATGTTCGAAAATGAACAGACTTAGTCGATAGGACTTGGTTATAAATTCATTAATTGTATTTGAAAAAAATCAACATGGAATCGTAAATTCATGTGCAAGTTAGGATAGGATGAAGCTAAAAACATTAAATATATTTTAGCACAGGTCGTGCCGAACCCGGCGAGAACTTCTTTGATAGGTTAATTAAATTTGCAGCTACAGTGAAAAGTTGAGAACTTGATAAATGTATCATGTCCTTTATTTTTCCCTTAAGTAGAAGTGCTATGAAGCTTGAACAGATTCTAACTTACGTTACTTCGGCCAGTATGTTCGAAAATGAACAGACTTAGTCGATAGGACTTAGTTATAAATTCATTAATTGTATTTGAAAAAAATCAACATGGAATCGTAAATTCATGTGCAAGTTAGGATTGGATGAAGCTAAAAACATTAAATATATTTTAGCACAGGTCGTGCTGAACCCTGCGAGAACTTCTTTGATAGGTTAACTAAATTTGCAGCTACAGTAAAAATTTGAGAAGTTGCTAAGATTATCATGTCCTTTATTTTTCCCTTAAGTAGTAGTGCTATGAAGCTTGAACAGATTCTAACTTACGTAACTTCTGCCGTTATGTTCGAAAATGAAAGTGCCGAGTTGATAGGACCAATGAATATATTCCAAATAATCATTATTTAGCTATCAAGTCAAGCGTAAGTAAAGAAATTAAAACAAAAAAACATTTGATGTAATGTAACTCATCACATGCTCAACCTTGTAACAACTTGTTCGATAGGTCATATACATTTCCAGCTACAGTAAGAAGTTGAAAAATTGCTAAAAGTATCATTTCTTGAATATTAGTCTTGAGTAGAAATACTACCAGTCCTGAAAAGATTCTATCTTACGTAACTCCGACCATTATGCTCGAAAATGAACAGACTTAGTCGATAGGATTTAGTGATAAGTTCATTAATTGTATTTGAAAAAAATTAACATGGAACCGTAAATTCATGTGCAAGTTAGGACTGGATGAAGCTAAAAACATTAAATATATTTTAGCACAGGTCGTGCTGAACACTGCGAGTATTTCTTTGATAGGTTAATTAAATGTGCAGCTACAGTAAAAAGTTGAGAACTTGATAAATGTATCATGTCCTTTATTTTTCCCTTAAGTCGAAGTGCTATGAAGCTTGAAAAGATTCTATCTTACGTAACTCCGACCATTAGGCTCGAAAATGAACAGACTTAGTCGATAGGACTAAGTGATAAGTTCATTAATTGTATTTGAAAAAAATTAACATGGAACCGTAAATTCGTGTGAAAGTTAGGATTTGATGAAGCTAAAAACATTAAATATATTATAGCACAGCTCGTGTTGAACCCTGCGAGAACTTCTTTAATAGGTTAATTAAATTTGCAGCTACAGTAAAAAGTTGAGAACTTGATAAATGAATCATGTCTTTTATTTTACCCTTGAGTAGAAGTGCTATGAAGCTTGAACAGATTCTAACTTACATAACTTCCGCCGTTATGTTCGAAAATGAACAGACTTAGTCGATAGGACTTAGTGATAAGTTCATTAATTGTATTTGAAAAAAATTAACATGGAATCTTAAATTCATGTGAAAGTTAGGATTTGATGAAGCTAAAAACATTAAATATATTATAGCACAGCTCGTGCTGAACCTTGCGAGAACTTCTTTGAGAGGTTAATTAAATTTGCAGCTATAGTAAAAAGTTTAGAACTTGATAAATGTATCATGTCCTTTATTTTTCCCTTAATTAGAAGTGCTATGAAGCTAGAAAAGGTTCTAACTTACGTAACTTCCGCCGTTATGTTCGAAAATGAACAGACTTAGTCGATAGGACTTAGTGATAAGTTCATTAATTGTATTTGAAAAAAATCAACATGGAACCTTAAATTCATGTGAAAGTTAGGATTTGATGAAGCTAAAAACATGAAATATATTATAACACAGCTCGTGCTGAACCCTGCGAGAACTTCTTTGACAGGTTAATTAAATTTGCAGCTACAGTAAAAAGTTGAGAAGTTGCTAAGATTATCATGTCCTTTATTTTACGCTTAAGTAGAAGTGCTATGAAGCTTGAACAGATTCTAACTTACGTTACTTCCGCCGTTATGCTCGAAAATGAACAGACTTAGTCGATAGGACTTGGTTATAAATTCATTAATTGTATTTGAAAAAAATCAACATGGAATCGTAAATTCATGTGAAAGTTAGGATTGGATGAAGCTAAAAACATTAAATATATTTTAGCACAGGTCGTGCTGAACCCTGCGAGTACTTCTTTGATAGGTTAATTAAATTTGCAGCTATAGTAAAAAGTTGAGAACTTGATAAATGTATCATGTCCTTTATTTTTCCCTTAAGTAGGATTGCTATGAAGTTTGAACAGGTTCTAACTTACGTAACTTCGGCCAGTCTGTTCGAAAATGAACAGACTTAGTCGATAGGACTTAGTGATCAGTTCATTAATTGTATTTGAAAAAAATCAACATGGAACCTTAAATTCATGTAAAAGTTAGGATTTGATGAAGCTAAAAACATGAAATATATTATAACACAGCTCGTGCTGAACCCTGCGAGAGCTTCTTTGATAGGTTAATTAAATTTGCAGCTACAGTAAAAAGTTGAGAAGTTGCTAAGATTATCATGTCCTTTATTTTACGCTTAAGTAGAAGTGCAATGAAGCTTGAACAGATTCTAACTTACGTTACTCCGACCATTAGGCTCGAAAATGAACAGACTTAGTCGATAGGACTAAGTGATAAGTTCATTAATTGTATTTGAAAAAAATTAACATGGAACCGTAAATTCGTGTGAAAGTTAGGATTTGATGAAGCTAAAAACATTAAATATATTATAGCACAGCTCGTGTTGAACCCTGCGAGAACTTCTTTAATAGGTTAATTAAATTTGCAGCTACAGTAAAAAGTTGAGAACTTGATAAATGAATCATGTCTTTTATTTTACCCTTGAGTAGAAGTGCTATGAAGCTTGAACAGATTCTAACTTACATAACTTCCGCCGTTATGTTCGAAAATGAACAGACTTAGTCGATAGGACTTAGTGATAAGTTCATTAATTGTATTTGAAAAAAATTAACATGGAATCTTAAATTCATGTGAAAGTTAGGATTTGATGAAGCTAAAAACATTAAATATATTATAGCACAGCTCGTGCTGAACCTTGCGAGAACTTCTTTGAGAGGTTAATTAAATTTGCAGCTATAGTAAAAAGTTTAGAACTTGATAAATGTATCATGTCCTTTATTTTTCCCTTAATTAGAAGTGCTATGAAGCTAGAAAAGGTTCTAACTTACGTAACTTCCGCCGTTATGTTCGAAAATGAACAGACTTAGTCGATAGGACTTAGTGATAAGTTCATTAATTGTATTTGAAAAAAATCAACATGGAACCTTAAATTCATGTGAAAGTTAGGATTTGATGAAGCTAAAAACATGAAATATATTATAACACAGCTCGTGCTGAACCCTGCGAGAACTTCTTTGACAGGTTAATTAAATTTGCAGCTACAGTAAAAAGTTGAGAAGTTGCTAAGATTATCATGTCCTTTATTTTACGCTTAAGTAGAAGTGCTATGAAGCTTGAACAGATTCTAACTTACGTTACTTCCGCCGTTATGCTCGAAAATGAACAGACTTAGTCGATAGGACTTGGTTATAAATTCATTAATTGTATTTGAAAAAAATCAACATGGAATCGTAAATTCATGTGAAAGTTAGGATTGGATGAAGCTAAAAACATTAAATATATTTTAGCACAGGTCGTGCTGAACCCTGCGAGTACTTCTTTGATAGGTTAATTAAATTTGCAGCTATAGTAAAAAGTTGAGAACTTGATAAATGTATCATGTCCTTTATTTTTCCCTTAAGTAGGATTGCTATGAAGTTTGAACAGGTTCTAACTTACGTAACTTCGGCCAGTCTGTTCGAAAATGAACAGACTTAGTCGATAGGACTTAGTGATCAGTTCATTAATTGTATTTGAAAAAAATCAACATGGAACCTTAAATTCATGTAAAAGTTAGGATTTGATGAAGCTAAAAACATGAAATATATTATAACACAGCTCGTGCTGAACCCTGCGAGAGCTTCTTTGATAGGTTAATTAAATTTGCAGCTACAGTAAAAAGTTGAGAAGTTGCTAAGATTATCATGTCCTTTATTTTACGCTTAAGTAGAAGTGCAATGAAGCTTGAACAGATTCTAACTTACGTTACTTCCGCCGTTATGCTCGAAAATGAACAGACTTAGTCGATAGGACTTAGTGATAAGTTCATTAATTGTATTTGAAAAAAATTAACATGGAAGCGTAAATTCATGTGCAAGTTAGGATAGGATCAAGCTAAAAACATTAAAAGCACGAGCATAGCTCGTGCTGAACCCTGCGAGAACTTCTTTGATAAGTTAATTAAATTTGCAGCTATAGTAAAAAGTTGAGAACTTGATAAATGTATCATGTCCTTTATTTTTCCCTTAAGTAGGATTGCTATGAAGCTTGAACAGGTTCTATCTTACGTAACTTCGGCCAGTCTGTTCGAAAATGAACAGACTTAGTCGATTGGACTTAGTTATAAATTCATTAATTGTATTTGAAAAAAATCAACATGGAATCGTAAATTCATGTGCAAGTTAGGATAGGATGAAGCTAAAAACATTAAATATATTTTAGCACAGGTCGTGCCGAACCCGGCGAGAACTTCTTTGATAGGTTAATTAAATTTGCAGCTACAGTGAAAAGTTGAGAACTTGATAAATGTATCATGTCCTTTATTTTTCCCTTAAGTAGAAGTGCTATGAAGCTTGAACAGATTCTAACTTACGTTACTTCGGCCAGTATGTTCGAAAATGAACAGACTTAGTCGATAGGACTTGGTTATAAATTCATTAATTGTATTTGAAAAAAATCAACATGGAATCGTAAATTCATGTGCAAGTTAGGATAGGATGAAGCTAAAAACATTAAATATATTTTAGCACAGGTCGTGCTGAACCCTGCGAGTACTTCTTTGATAGGTTAATTAAATTTGCAGCTACAGTAAAACGTTGAGAACTTGCTAAGATTATTATGTCCTTTATTTTACCCTTAAGTAGAAGTGCTATGCAGTTGAACAGATTCTAACTTACGTAACTTCTGCCGTTATGTTCGAAAATGAAAGTGCCGAGTTGATAGGACCAATGAATATATTCCAAATAATCATTATTTAGCTATCAAGTCAAGCGTAAGTAAAGAAATTAAAACAAAAA
The DNA here is from genome assembly GCA_949748235.1 of Platypus cylindrus. Taxonomy (NCBI): domain Eukaryota; kingdom Metazoa; phylum Arthropoda; class Insecta; order Coleoptera; family Curculionidae; genus Platypus; species Platypus cylindrus. The sequence continues at coordinate 37,354 of CATIYE010000004.1, read as the reverse complement.
AACATTTGATGTAATGTAACTCATCACATGCTCAACCTTGTAACAACTTGTTCGATAGGTCATATACATTTCCAGCTACAGTAAGAAGTTGAAAAATTGCTAAAAGTATCATTTCTTGAATATTAGTCTTGAGTAGAAATACTACCAGTCCTGAAAAGATTCTATCTTACGTAACTCCGACCATTATGCTCGAAAATGAACAGACTTAGTCGATAGGATTTAGTGATAAGTTCATTAATTGTATTTGAAAAAAATTAACATGGAACCGTAAATTCATGTGCAAGTTAGGACTGGATGAAGCTAAAAACATTAAATATATTTTAGCACAGGTCGTGCTGAACACTGCGAGTATTTCTTTGATAGGTTAATTAAATGTGCAGCTACAGTAAAAAGTTGAGAACTTGATAAATGTATCATGTCCTTTATTTTTCCCTTAAGTCGAAGTGCTATGAAGCTTGAAAAGATTCTATCTTACGTAACTCCGACCATTAGGCTCGAAAATGAACAGACTTAGTCGATAGGACTAAGTGATAAGTTCATTAATTGTATTTGAAAAAAATTAACATGGAACCGTAAATTCGTGTGAAAGTTAGGATTTGATGAAGCTAAAAACATTAAATATATTATAGCACAGCTCGTGCTGAACCCTGCGAGAACTTCTTTAATAGGTTAATTAAATTTGCAGCTACAGTAAAAAGTTGAGAACTTGATAAATGAATCATGTCTTTTATTTTACCCTTGAGTAGAAGTGCTATGAAGCTTGAACAGATTCTAACTTACATAACTTCCGCCGTTATGTTCGAAAATGAACAGACTTAGTCGATAGGACTTAGTGATAAGTTCATTAATTGTATTTGAAAAAAATTAACATGGAATCTTAAATTCATGTGAAAGTTAGGATTTGATGAAGCTAAAAACATTAAATATATTATAGCACAGCTCGTGCTGAACCTTGCGAGAACTTCTTTGAGAGGTTAATTAAATTTGCAGCTATAGTAAAAAGTTTAGAACTTGATAAATGTATCATGTCCTTTATTTTTCCCTTAATTAGAAGTGCTATGAAGCTAGAAAAGGTTCTAACTTACGTAACTTCCGCCGTTATGTTCGAAAATGAACAGACTTAGTCGATAGGACTTAGTGATAAGTTCATTAATTGTATTTGAAAAAAATCAACATGGAACCTTAAATTCATGTGAAAGTTAGGATTTGATGAAGCTAAAAACATGAAATATATTATAACACAGCTCGTGCTGAACCCTGCGAGAACTTCTTTGACAGGTTAATTAAATTTGCAGCTACAGTAAAAAGTTGAGAAGTTGCTAAGATTATCATGTCCTTTATTTTACGCTTAAGTAGAAGTGCTATGAAGCTTGAACAGATTCTAACTTACGTTACTTCCGCCGTTATGCTCGAAAATGAACAGACTTAGTCGATAGGACTTGGTTATAAATTCATTAATTGTATTTGAAAAAAATCAACATGGAATCGTAAATTCATGTGAAAGTTAGGATTGGATGAAGCTAAAAACATTAAATATATTTTAGCACAGGTCGTGCTGAACCCTGCGAGTACTTCTTTGATAGGTTAATTAAATTTGCAGCTATAGTAAAAAGTTGAGAACTTGATAAATGTATCATGTCCTTTATTTTTCCCTTAAGTAGGATTGCTATGAAGTTTGAACAGGTTCTAACTTACGTAACTTCGGCCAGTCTGTTCGAAAATGAACAGACTTAGTCGATAGGACTTAGTGATCAGTTCATTAATTGTATTTGAAAAAAATCAACATGGAACCTTAAATTCATGTAAAAGTTAGGATTTGATGAAGCTAAAAACATGAAATATATTATAACACAGCTCGTGCTGAACCCTGCGAGAGCTTCTTTGATAGGTTAATTAAATTTGCAGCTACAGTAAAAAGTTGAGAAGTTGCTAAGATTATCATGTCCTTTATTTTACGCTTAAGTAGAAGTGCAATGAAGCTTGAACAGATTCTAACTTACGTTACTTCCGCCGTTATGCTCGAAAATGAACAGACTTAGTCGATAGGACTTGGTTATAGATTCATTAATTGTATTTGAAAAAAATCAACATGGAATCGTAAATTCATGTGAAAGTTAGGATTGGATGAAGCTAAAAACATTAAATATATTTTAGCACAGGTCGTGCTGAACCCTGCGAGTACTTCTTTGATAGGTTAATTAAATTTGCAGCTATAGTAAAAAGTTGAGAACTTGATAAATGTATCATGTCCTTTATTTTTCCCTTAAGTAGGATTGCTATGAAGTTTGAACAGGTTCTAACTTACGTAACTTCGGCCAGTCTGTTCGAAAATGAACAGACTTAGTCGATAGGACTTAGTGATCAGTTCATTAATTGTATTTGAAAAAAATCAACATGGAACCTTAAATTCATGTAAAAGTTAGGATTTGATGAAGCTAAAAACATGAAATATATTATAACACAGCTCGTGCTGAACCCTGCGAGAGCTTCTTTGATAGGTTAATTAAATTTGCAGCTACAGTAAAAAGTTGAGAAGTTGCTAAGATTATCATGTCCTTTATTTTACGCTTAAGTAGAAGTGCAATGAAGCTTGAACAGATTCTAACTTACGTTACTTCCGCCGTTATGCTCGAAAATGAACAGACTTAGTCGATAGGACTTGGTTATAGATTCATTAATTGTATTTGAAAAAAATCAACATGGAATCGTAAATTCATGTGAAAGTTAGGATTGGATGAAGCTAAAAACATTAAATATATTTTAGCACAGGTCGTGCTGAACCCTGCGAGTACTTCTTTGATAGGTTAATTAAATTTGCAGCTATAGTAAAAAGTTGAGAACTTGATAAATGTATCATGTCCTTTATTTTTCCCTTAAGTAGGATTGCTATGAAGTTTGAACAGCTTCTAACTTACGTAACTTCGGCCAGTCTGTTCGAAAATGAACAGACTTAGTCGATAGGACTTAGTGATCAGTTCATTAATTGTATTTGAAAAAAATCAACATGGAACCTTAAATTCATGTAAAAGTTAGGATTTGATGAAGCTAAAAACATGAAATATATTATAACACAGCTCGTGCTGAACCCTGCGAGAGCTTCTTTGATAGGTTAATTAAATTTGCAGCTACAGTAAAAAGTTGAGAAGTTGCTAAGATTATCATGTCCTTTATTTTACGCTTAAGTAGAAGTGCAATGAAGCTTGAACAGATTCTAACTTACGTTACTTCCGCCGTTATGCTCGAAAATGAACAGACTTAGTCGATAGGACTTGGTTATAGATTCATTAATTGTATTTGAAAAAAATCAACATGGAATCGTAAATTCATGTGAAAGTTAGGATTGGATGAAGCTAAAAACATTAAATATATTTTAGCACAGGTCGTGCTGAACCCTGCGAGTACTTCTTTGATAGGTTAATTAAATTTGCAGCTATAGTAAAAAGTTGAGAACTTGATAAATGTATCATGTCCTTTATTTTTCCCTTAAGTAGGATTGCTATGAAGTTTGAACAGGTTCTAACTTACGTAACTTCGGCCAGTCTGTTCGAAAATGAACAGACTTAGTCGATAGGACTTAGTTATAAGTTCATTAATTGTATATGAAAAAAATTAACATGGAACCGTAAAATCATGTGCAAGTTAGGATTGGATGAAGCTAAAAACATTAAATATATATTAGCGCAGGTCGTGCTGAACACTGCGAGTATTTCTTTGATAGGTTAATTAAATGTGCAGCTACAGTAAAAAGTTGAGAACTTGATAAATGTATCATGTCCTTTATTTTTCCCTTAAGTAGAAGTGCTATGAAGCTTGAACAGATTCTAACTTACGTTACTTCGGCCAGTATGTTCGAAAATGAACAGACTTAGTCGATAGGACTTGGTTATAAATTCATTAATTGTATTTGAAAAAAATCAACATGGAATCGTAAATTCATGTGCAAGTTAGGATAGGATGAAGCTAAAAACATTAAATATATTTTAGCACAGGTCGTGCTGAACCCTGCGAGTATTTCTTTGATAGGTTAATTAAATTTGCAGCTACAGTAAAACGTTGAGAACTTGCTAAGATTATTATGTCCTTTATTTTACCCTTAAGTAGAAGTGCTATGAAGTTGAACAGATTCTAACTTACGTAACTTCTGCCGTTATGTTCGAAAATGAAAGTGCTGAGTTGATAAGACCAATAAATATATTCAAAATAATCATTATTTAGCTATCAAGTCAAGCGTAAGTAAAGAAATTAAAACAAAAAAACATTTGATGTAATGTAACTCATCACATGCTCAACCTTGCAACCACTTGTTCGATAGGTCATATACATTTCCAGCTACAGTAAAAAGTTGAAAAATTGCTAAAAGTATAATGTTTTGAATTTTAGTCTTGAGTAGAATTACTACGAAGCCTGAAATGATTCTATCTTACGTAACTCCGACCATTATGCTCGAAAATGAACAGACTTAGTCGATAGGACTAAGTGATAAGTTCATTAATTGTATTTGAAAAAAATTAACATGGAACCGTAAATTCGTGTGAAAGTTTGGATTTGATGAAGCTAAAAACATTAAATATATTATAGCACAGCTCGTGCTGACCCTGCGAGAACTTCTTTAATAGGTTAATTAAATTTGCAGCTACAGTAAAAAGTTGAGAAGTTGCTAAGATTATCATGTCCTTTATTTTACCCTTAAGTAGAAGTGCTATGAAGCTTGAACAGATTCTAACTTACGTTAATTCCGCCGTTATGTTCGAAAATGAACAGACTTAGTCGATAGGACTTGGTTATAAATTCATTAAATGTATTTGAAAAAAATCAACATGGAATCGTAAATTCATGTGCAAGTTAGGAATGGATGAAGCTAAAAACATTAAATATATTTTAGCACAGGTCGTGCTGAACCCTGCGAGAACTTCTTTGAGAGGTTAATTAAATTTGCAGCTATAGTACAAAGTTGAGAACTTGATAAATGTATCATGTCCTTTATTTTTCCCTTAAGTAGAAGTGCTATGAAGCTTGAACAGGTTCTAACTTACGTAACTTCGGCCAGTCTGTTCGAAAATGAACAGACTTAGTCGATAGGACTTAGTTATAAGTTCATTAATTGTATATGAAAAAAATTAACATGGAACCGTAAAATCATGTGCAAGTTAGGATTGTATGAAGCTAAAAACATTAAATATATTTTAGCACAGGTCGTGCTGAACACTGCGAGTATTTCTTTGATAGGTTAATTAAATGTGCAGCTACAGTAAAAAATTGAGAACTTGATAAATGTATCATGTCCTTTATTTTTCCCTTAAGTAGAAGTGCTATGAAGCTTGAACAGATTCTAACTTACGTTACTTCGGCCAGTATGTTCGAAAATGGACAGACTTAGTCGATAGGACATAGTTATAAATTCATTAAATGTATTTGAAAAAAATCAACATGGAATCGTAAATTCATGTGCAAGTTAGGATTGGATGAAGCTAAAAACATTAAATATGTTAAAGCACAGCTCGTGCTGAACACTGCGAGAACTTCTTTGATAGGTTAATTAAATTTGCAGCTACAGTAAAAAGTTGAGAACTTGCTAAGATTATTATGTCCTTTATTTTACCCTTAAGTAGAAGTGCTATGAAGTTGAACAGATTCTAACTTACGTAACTTCTGCCGTTATGTTCGAAAATGAAAGTGCTGAGTTGATAGGACCAATGAATGTATTCCAAATAATCATTATTTAGCTATCAAGTCAAGCGTAAGTAAAGAAATTAAAACAAAAAAACATTTGATGTAATGTAACTCCTCACATGCTCAACCTTGTAACAACTTGTTCGATAGGTCATATACATTTCCAGCTACAGTAAAAAGTTGAAAAATTGCTAAAAGTATCATGTCTTGAATATTAGTCTTGAGTAGAAATACTACCAGTCCTGAAAAGATTCTATCTTACGTAACTCCGACCATTAGGCTCGAAAATGAACAGACTTAGTCGATAGGACTAAGTGATAAGTTCATTAATTGTATTTGAAAAAAATTAACATGGAACCGTAAATTCGTGTGAAAGTTAGGATTTGATGAAGCTAAAAACATTAAATATATTATAGCACAGCTCGTGCTGAACCCTGCGAGAACTTCTTTAATAGGTTAATTAAATTTGCAGCTACAGTAAAAAGTTAAGAACTTGATAAATGAATCATGTCCTTTATTTTACCCTTGAGTAGAAGTGCTATGAAGCTTGAACAGATTCTAACTTACATAACTTCCGCCGTTATGTTCGAAAATGAACAGACTTAGTCGATAGGACTTAGTGATAAGTTCATTAATTGTATTTGAAAAAAATTAACATGGAATCTTAAATTCATGTGAAAGTTAGGATTTGATGAAGCTAAAAACATTAAATATATTATAGCACAGCTCGTGCTGAACCTTGCGAGAACTTCTTTGAGAGGTTAATTAAATTTGCAGCTATAGTAAAAAGTTTAGAACTTGATAAATGTATCATGTCCTTTATTTTTCCCTTAATTAGAAGTGCTATGAAGCTAGAAAAGGTTCTAACTTACGTAACTTCCGCCGTTATGTTCGAAAATGAACAGACTTAGTCGATAGGACTTAGTGATAAGTTCATTAATTGTATTTGAAAAAAATCAACATGGAACCTTAAATTCATGTGAAAGTTAGAATTTGATGAAGCTAAAAACATGAAATATATTATAACACAGCTCGTGCTGAACCCTGCGAGAACTTCTTTGACAGGTTAATTAAATTTGCAGCTACAGTAAAAAGTTGAGAAGTTGCTAAGATTATCATGTCCTTTATTTTACGCTTAAGTAGAAGTGCTATGAAGCTTGAACAGATTCTAACTTACGTTACTTCCGCCGTTATGCTCGAAAATGAACAGACTTAGTCGATAGGACTTGGTTATAAATTCATTAATTGTATTTGAAAAAAATCAACATGGAATCGTAAATTCATGTGAAAGTTAGGATTGGATGAAGCTAAAAACATTAAATATATTTTAGCACAGGTCGTGCTGAACCCTGCGAGTACTTCTTTGATAGGTTAATTAAATTTGCAGCTATAGTAAAAAGTTGAGAACTTGATAAATGTATCATGTCCTTTATTTTTCCCTTAAGTAGAAGTGCTATGAAGCTTGAACAGGTTCTAACTTACGTAACTTCGGCCAGTCTGTTCGAAAATGAACAGACTTAGTCGATAGGACTTGGTTATAAATTCATTAATTGTATTTGAAAAAAATTAACATGGAACCGTAAATTCGTGTGAAGGTTAGGATTTGATGAAGCTAAAAACATTAAATATATTATAGCACAGCTCGAGCTGAACCCTGCGAGAACTTCTTTAATAGGTTAATTAAATTTGCAGCTACAGTAAAAAGTTGAGAACTTGATAAATGAATCATGTCCTTTATTTTACCCTTGAGTAGAAGTGCTATGAAGCTTGAACAGATTCTAACTTACATAACTTCCGCCGTTATGTTCGAAAATGAACAGACTTAGTCGATATGACTTAGTGATAAGTTCATTAATTGTATTTGAAAAAAATTAACATGGAATCTTAAATTCAAGTGAAAGTTAGGATTTGATGAAGCTAAAAACATTAAATATATTATAGCACAGCTCGTGCTGAACCTTGCGAGAACTTCTTTGAGAGGTTAATTAAATTTGCAGCTATAGTAAAAAGTTTAGAACTTGATAAATGTATCATGTCCTTTATTTTTCCCTTAATTAGAAGTGCTATGAAGCTAGAAAAGGTTCTAACTTACGTAACTTCCGCCGTTATGTTCGAAAATGAACAGACTTAGTCGATAGGACTTAGTGATAAGTTCATTAATTGTATTTGAAAAAAATCAACATGGAACCTTAAATTCATGTGAAAGTTAGGATTTGATGAAGCTAAAAACATGAAATATATTATAACACAGCTCGTGCTGAACCCTGCGAGAACTTCTTTGACAGGTTAATTAAATTTGCAGCTACAGTAAAAAGTTGAGAAGTTGCTAAGATTATCATGTCCTTTATTTTACGCTTAAGTAGAAGTGCTATGAAGCTTGAACAGATTCTAACTTACGTTACTTCCGCCGTTATGCTCGAAAATGAACAGACTTAGTCGATAGGACTTGGTTATAAATTCATTAATTGTATTTGAAAAAAATCAACATGGAATCGTAAATTCATGTGAAAGTTAGGATTGGATGAAGCTAAAAACATTAAATATATTTTAGCACAGGTCGTGCTGAACCCTGCGAGTACTTCTTTGATAGGTTAATTAAATTTGCAGCTATAGTAAAAAGTTGAGAACTTGATAAATGTATCATGTCCTTTATTTTTCCCTTAAGTAGGATTGCTATGAAGTTTGAACAGGTTCTAACTTACGTAACTTCGGCCAGTCTGTTCGAAAATGAACAGACTTAGTCGATAGGACTTAGTGATCAGTTCATTAATTGTATTTGAAAAAAATCAACATGGAACCTTAAATTCATGTAAAAGTTAGGATTTGATGAAGCTAAAAACATGAAATATATTATAACACAGCTCGTGCTGAACCCTGCGAGAGCTTCTTTGATAGGTTAATTAAATTTGCAGCTACAGTAAAAAGTTGAGAAGTTGCTAAGATTATCATGTCCTTTATTTTACGCTTAAGTAGAAGTGCAATGAAGCTTGAACAGGTTCTAACTTACGTAACTTCGGCCAGTCTGTTCGAAAATGAACAGACTTAGTCGATAGGACTTAGTTATAAGTTCATTAATTGTATATGAAAAAAATTAAAATGGAACCGTAAAATCATGTGCAAGTTAGGATTGGATGAAGCTAAAAACATTAAATATATATTAGCACAGGTCGTGCTGAACACTGCGAGTATTTCTTTGATAGGTTAATTAAATGTGCAGCTACAGTAAAAAGTTGAGAACTTGATAAATGTATCATGTCCTTTATTTTTCCCTTAAGTAGAAGTGCTATGAAGCTTGAACAGATTCTAACTTACGTTACTTCGGCCAGTATGTTCGAAAATGAACAGACTTAGTCGATAGGACTTGGTTATAAATTCATTAATTGTATTTGAAAAAAATCAACATGGAACCTTAAATTCATGTGAAAGTTAGGATTTGATGAAGCTAAAAACATGAAATATATTATAACACAGCTCGTGCTGAACCCTGCGAGAACTTCTTTGACAGGTTAATTAAATTTGCAGCTACAGTAAAAAGTTGAGAAGTTGCTAAGATTATCATGTCCTTTATTTTACGCTTAAGTAGAAGTGCTATGAAGCTTGAACAGATTCTAACTTACGTTACTTCCGCCGTTATGCTCGAAAATGAACAGACTTAGTCGATAGGACTTGGTTATAAATTCATTAATTGTATTTGAAAAAAATTAACATGGAACCGTAAATTCGTGTGAAAGTTAGGATTTGATGAAGCTAAAAACATTAAATATATTATAGCACAGCTCGAGCTGAACCCTGCGAGAACTTCTTTAATAGGTTAATTAAATTTGCAGCTACAGTAAAAAGTTGAGAACTTGATAAATGAATCATGTCCTTTATTTTACCCTTGAGTAGAAGTGCTATGAAGCTTGAACAGATTCTAACTTACATAACTTCCGCCGTTATGTTCGAAAATGAACAGACTTAGTCGATATGACTTAGTGATAAGTTCATTAATTGTATTTGAAAAAAATTAACATGGAATCTTAAATTCATGTGAAAGTTAGGATTTGATGAAGCTAAAAACATTAAATATATTATAGCACAGCTCGTGCTGAACCTTGCGAGAACTTCTTTGAGAGGTTAATTAAATTTGCAGCTATAGTAAAAAGTTTAGAACTTGATAAATGTATCATGTCCTTTATTTTTCCCTTAATTAGAAGTGCTATGAAGCTAGAAAAGGTTCTAACTTACGTAACTTCCGCCGTTATGTTCGAAAATGAACAGACTTAGTCGATAGGACTTAGTGATAAGTTCATTAATTGTATTTGAAAAAAATCAACATGGAACCTTAAATTCATGTGAAAGTTAGGATTTGATGAAGCTAAAAACATGAAATATATTATAACACAGCTCGTGCTGAACCCTGCGAGAACTTCTTTGACAGGTTAATTAAATTTGCAGCTACAGTAAAAAGTTGAGAAGTTGCTAAGATTATCATGTCCTTTATTTTACGCTTAAGTAGAAGTGCTATGAAGCTTGAACAGATTCTAACTTACGTTACTTCCGCCGTTATGCTCGAAAATGAACAGACTTAGTCGATAGGACTTGGTTATAAATTCATTAATTGTATTTGAAAAAAATCAACATGGAATCGTAAATTCATGTGAAAGTTAGGATTGGATGAAGCTAAAAACATTAAATATATTTTAGCACAGGTCGTGCTGAACCCTGCGAGTACTTCTTTGATAGGTTAATTAAATTTGCAGCTATAGTAAAAAGTTGAGAACTTGATAAATGTATCATGTCCTTTATTTTTCCCTTAAGTAGGATTGCTATGAAGTTTGAACAGGTTCTAACTTACGTAACTTCGGCCAGTCTGTTCGAAAATGAACAGACTTAGTCGATAGGACTTAGTGATCAGTTCATTAATTGTATTTGAAAAAAATCAACATGGAACCTTAAATTCATGTAAAAGTTAGGATTTGATGAAGCTAAAAACATGAAATATATTATAACACAGCTCGTGCTGAACCCTGCGAGAGCTTCTTTGATAGGTTAATTAAATTTGCAGCTACAGTAAAAAGTTGAGAAGTTGCTAAGATTATCATGTCCTTTATTTTACGCTTAAGTAGAAGTGCAATGAAGCTTGAACAGGTTCTAACTTACGTAACTTCGGCCAGTCTGTTCGAAAATGAACAGACTTAGTCGATAGGACTTAGTTATAAGTTCATTAATTGTATATGAAAAAAATTAACATGGAACCGTAAAATCATGTGCAAGTTAGGATTGGATGAAGCTAAAAACATTAAATATATATTAGCACAGGTCGTGCTGATCACTGCGAGTATTTCTTTGATAGGTTAATTAAATGTGCAGCTACAGTAAAAAGTTGAGAACTTGATAAATGTATCATGTCCTTTATTTTTCCCTTAAGTAGAAGTGCTATGAAGCTTGAACAGATTCTAACTTACGTTACTTCGGCCAGTATGTTCGAAAATGAACAGACTTAGTCGATAGGACTTGGTTATAAATTCATTAATTGTATTTGAAAAAAATCAACATGGTATCGTAAATTCATGTGCAAGTTAGGATAGGATGAAGCTAAAAACATTAAATATATTTTAGCACAGGTCGTGCTGAACCCTGCGAGTACTTCTTTGATAGGTTAATTAAATTTGCAGCTACAGTAAAACGTTGAGAACTTGCTAAGATTATTATGTCCTTTATTTTACCCTTAAGTAGAAGTGCTATGAAGTTGAACAGATTCTAACTTACGTAACTTCTGCCGTTATGTTCGAAAATGAAAGTGCTGAGTTGATAGGACCAATAAATATATTCAAAATAATCATTATTTAGCTATCAAGTCAACCGTAAGTAAAGAAATTAAAACAAAAATACATTTGATGTAATGTAACTCATCACATGCTCAACCTTGCAACAACTTGTTCGATAGGTCATATACATTTCCAGCTACAGTAAAAAGTTGAAAAATTGCTAAAAGTATAATGTTTTGAATTTTAGTCTTGAGTAGAATTACTACGAAGCCTGAAATGATTCTATCTTACGTAACTCCGACCATTATGCTCGAAAATGAACAGACTTAGTCGATAGGACTAAGCGATAAGTTCATTAATTGTATTTGAAAAAAATTAACATGGAACCGTAAATTCATGTGCAAGTTAGGATAGGATGAAGCTAAAAACATTAAATATATTTTAGCACAGGTCGTGCTGAACCCTTCGAGTACTTCTTTGATAGGTTAATTAAATTTGCAGCTACAGTAAAACGTTGAGAACTTGCTAAGATTATCATGTCCTTTATTTTACCCTTAAGTAGAAGTGCTATGAAGCTTGAACAGGTTCTAACTTACGTTACTTCCGCCGTTATGTTCGAAAATGAACAGACTTAGTCGATAGGACTTAGTGATCAGTTCATTAATTGTATTTGAAAAAAATCAACATGGAACCTTAAATTCATGTAAAAGTTAGGATTTGATGAAGCTAAGAACATGAAATATATTATAACACAGCTCGTGCTGAACCCTGCGAGAGCTTCTTTGATAGGTTAATTAAATTTGCAGCTACAGTGAAAAGTTGAGAACTTGATAAATGTATCATGTCCTTTATTTTGCCCTTAAGTAGAAGTGCTATGAAGCTTGAACAGATTCTAACTTACGTTACTTCGGCCAGTATGTTCGAAAATGAACAGACTTAGTCGATAGGACTTGGTTATAAATTCATTAATTGTATTTGAAAAAAATCAACATGGAATCGTAAATTCATGTGCAAGTTAGGATAGGATGAAGCTAAAAACATTAAATATATTTTAGCACAGGTCGTGCTGAACCCTGCGAGTACTTCTTTGATAGGTTAATTAAATTTGCAGCTACAGTAAAACGTTGAGAACTTGCTAAGGTTATTATGTCCTTTATTTTACCCTTAAGTAGAAGTGCTATGAAGTTGAACAGATTCTAACTTACGTAACTTCTGCCGTTATGTTCGAAAATGAAAGTGCCGAGTTGATAGGACCAATGAATATATTCCAAATAATCATTATTTAGCTATCAAGTCAAGCGTAAGTAAAGAAATTAAAACAAAAAAACATTTGATGTAATGTAACTCATCACATGCTCAACCTTGTAACAACTTGTTCGATAGGTCATATACATTTCCAGCTACAGTAAGAAGTTGAAAAATTGCTAAAAGCATCATATCTTGAATATTAGTCTTGAGTAGAAATACTACCAGTCCTGAAAAGATTCTATCTTACGTAACTCCGACCATTATGCTCGAAAATGGACAGACTTAGTCGATAGGATATAGTTATAAATTCATTAAATGTATTTGAAAAAAATCAACATGGAATCGTAAATTCATGTGCAAGTTAGGATTGGATGAAGCTAAAAACATTAAATATGTTAAAGCACAGCTCGTGCTGAACACTGCGAGAACTTCTTTGATAGGTTAATTAAATTTGCAGCTACAGTAAAAAGTTGAGAACTTGCTAAGATTATTATGTCCTTTATTTTTCCCTTAAGTAGAAGTGCTATGAAGCTTGAACAGGTTCTAACTTACGTAACTTCGGCCAGTCTGTTCGAAAATGAACAGACTTAGTCGATAGGACTTAGTGATCAGTTCATTAATTGTATTTGAAAAAAATCAACATGGAACCTTAAATTCATGTAAAAGTTAGGATTTGATGAAGCTAAAAACATGAAATATATTATAACACAGCTCGTGCTGAACCCTGCGAGAACTTCTTTGACAGGTTAATTAAATTTGCAGCTACAGTAAAAAGTTGAGAAGTTGCTAAGATTATCATGTCCTTTATTTTACGCTTAAGTAGAAGTGCTATGAAGCTTGAACAGATTCTAACTTACGTTACTTCCGCCGTTATGCTCGAAAATGAACAGACTTAGTCGATAGGACTTGGTTATAAATTCATTAATTGTATTTGAAAAAAATCAACATGGAATCGTAAATTCATGTGAAAGTTAGGATTGGATGAAGCTAAAAACATTAAATATATTTTAGCACAGGTCGTGCTGAACCCTGCGAGTACTTCTTTGATAGGTTAATTAAATTTGCAGCTATAGTAAAAAGTTGAGAACTTGATAAATGTATCATGTCCTTTATTTTTCCCTTAAGTAGGATTGCTATGAAGTTTGAACAGGTTCTAACTTACGTAACTTCCGCCGTTATGTTCGATAATGAACAGACTTAGTCGATAGGACTTAGTGATCAGTTCATTAATTGTATTTGAAAAAAATCAAAATGGAACCTTAAATTCATGTAAAAGTTAGGATTTGATGAAGCTAAAAACATGAAATATATTATAACACAGCTCGTGCTGAACCCTGTGAGAGCTTCTTTGATAGGTTAATTAAATTTGCAGCTACAGTAAAAAGTTGAGAAGTTGCTAAGATTATCATGTCCTTTATTTTACGCTTAAGTAGAAGTGCTATGAAGCTAGAAAAGGTTCTAACTTACGTAACTTCGGCCAGTCTGTTCGAAAATGAACAGACTTAGTCGATAGGACTTAGTTATAAGTTCATTAATTGTATATGAAAAAAATTAACATGGAACCGTAAAATCATGTGCAAGTTAGGATTGTATGAAGCTAAAAACACTAAATATATTTTAGCACAGGTCGTGCTGAACACTGCGAGTATTTCTTTGATAGGTTAATTAAATGTGCAGCTATAGTAAAAAGTTGAGAACTTGATAAATGTATCATGTCCTTTATTTTTCCCTTAAGTAGGATTGCTATGAAGTTTGAACAGGTTCTAACTTACGTAACTTCCGCCGTTATGTTCGATAATGAACAGACTTAGTCGATAGGACTTAGTGATCAGTTCATTAATTGTATTTGAAAAGAATCAAAATGGAACCTTAAATTCATGTAAAAGTTAGGATTTGATGAAGCTAAAAACATGAAATATATTATAACACAGCTCGTGCTGAACCCTGTGAGAGCTTCTTTGATAGGTTAATTAAATTTGCAGCTACAGTAAAAAGTTGAGAAGTTGCTAAGATTATCATGTCCTTTATTTTACGCTTAAGTAGAAGTGCTATGAAGCTAGAAAAGGTTCTAACTTACGTAACTTCGGCCAGTCTGTTCGAAAATGAACAGACTTAGTCGATAGGACTTGGTTATAAATTCATTAATTGTATTTGAAAAAAATCAACATGGAATCGTAAATTCATGTGAAAGTTAGGATTGGATGAAGCTAAAAACATTAAATATATTTTAGCACAGGTCGTGCTGAACCCTGCGAGTACTTCTTTGATAGGTTAATTAAATTTGCAGCTATAGTAAAAAGTTGAGAACTTGATAAATGTATCATGTCCTTTATTTTTCCCTTAAGTAGGATTGCTATGAAGTTTGAACAGGTTCTAACTTACGTAACTTCGGCCAGTCTGTTCGAAAATGAACAGACTTAGTCGATAGGACTTAGTGATCAGTTCATTAATTGTATTTGAAAAAAATCAACATGGAACCTTAAATTCATGTAAAAGTTAGGATTTGATGAAGCTAAAAACATGAAATATATTATAACACAGCTCGTGCTGAACCCTGCGAGAGCTTCTTTGATAGGTTAATTAAATTTGCAGCTACAGTAAAAAGTTGAGAAGTTGCTAAGATTATCATGTCCTTTATTTTACGCTTAAGTAGAAGTGCAATGAAGCTTGAACAGGTTCTAACTTACGTAACTTCGGCCAGTCTGTTCGAAAATGAACAGACTTAGTCGATAGGACTTAGTTATAAGTTCATTAATTGTATATGAAAAAAATTAACATGGAACCGTAAAATCATGTGCAAGTTAGGATTGGATGAAGCTAAAAACATTAAATATATATTAGCACAGGTCGTGCTGAACACTGCGAGTATTTCTTTGATAGGTTAATTAAATGTGCAGCTACAGTAAAAAGTTGAGAACTTGATAAATGTATCATGTCCTTTATTTTTCCCTTAAGTAGAAGTGCTATGAAGCTTGAACAGATTCTAACTTACGTTACTTCGGCCAGTATGTTCGAAAATGAACAGACTTAGTCGATAGGACTTGGTTATAAATTCATTAATTGTATTTGAAAAAAATCAACATGGAATCGTAAATTCATGTGCAAGTTAGGATAGGATGAAGCTAAAAACATTAAATATATTTTAGCACAGGTCGTGCTGAACCCTGCGAGTACTTCTTTGATAGGTTAATTAAATTTGCAGATACAGTAAAACGTTGAGAACTTGCTAAGATTATTATGTCCTTTATTTTACCCTTAAGTAGAAGTGCTATGAAGTTGAACAGATTCTAACTTACGTAACTTCTGCCGTTATGTTCGAAAATGAAAGTGCTGAGTTGATAGGACCAATAAATATATTCAAAATAATCATTATTTAGCTATCAAGTCAAGCGTAAGTAAAGAAATTAAAACAAAAAAACATTTGATGTAATGTAACTCATCACATGCTCAACCTTGCAACAACTTGTTCGATAGGTCATATACATTTCCAGCTACAGTAAAAAGTTGAAAAATTGCTAAAAGTATAATGTTTTGAATTTTAGTCTTGAGTAGAATTACTACGAAGCCTGAAATGATTCTATCTTACGTAACTCCGACCATTATGCTCGAAAATGAACAGACTTAGTCGATAGGACTAAGTGATAAGTTCATTAATTGTATTTGAAAAAAATTAACATGGAACCGTAAATTCGTGTGAAAGTTTGGATTTGATGAAGCTAAAAACATTAAATATATTATAGCACAGCTCGTGCTGACCCTGCGAGAACTTCTTTAATAGGTTAATTAAATTTGCAGCTACAGTAAAAAGTTGAGAAGTTGCTAAGATTATCATGTCCTTTATTTTACCCTTAAGTAGAAGTGCTATGAAGCTTGAACAGATTCTAACTTACGTTACTTCCGCCGTTATGTTCGAAAATGAACAGACTTAGTCGATAGGACTTGGTTATAAATTCATTAAATGTATTTGAAAAAAATCAACATGGAATCGTAAATTCATGTGCAAGTTAGGAATGGATGAAGCTAAAAACATTAAATATATTTTAGCACAGGTCGTGCTGAACCCTGCGAGAACTTCTTTGAGAGGTTAATTAAATTTGCAGCTATAGTACAAAGTTGAGAACTTGATAAATGTATCATGTCCTTTATTTTTCCCTTAAGTAGAAGTGCTATGAAGCTTGAACAGGTTCTAACTTACGTAACTTCGGCCAGTGTGTTCGAAAATGAACAGACTTAGTCGATAGGAATTAGTTATAAGTTCATTAATTGTATATGAAAAAAATTAACATGGAACCGTAAATTCGTGTGAAAGTTAGGATTTGATGAAGCTAAAAACATTAAATATATTATAGCACAGCTCGTGCTGAACCCTGCGAGAACTTCTTTAATAGGTTAATTAAATTTGCAGCTACAGTAAAAAGTTGAGAACTTGATAAATGAATCATGTCCTTTATTTTACCCTTGAGTAGAAGTGCTATGAAGCTTGAACAGATTCTAACTTACATAACTTCCGCCGTTATGTTCGAAAATGAACAGACTTAGTCGATAGGACTTAGTGATAAGTTCATTAATTGTATTTGAAAAAAATTAACATGGAATCTTAAATTCATGTGAAAGTTAGGATTTGATGAAGCTAAAAACATTAAATATATTATAGCACAGCTCGTGCTGAACCTTGCGAGAACTTCTTTGAGAGGTTAATTAAATTTGCAGCTATAGTAAAAAGTTTAGAACTTGATAAATGTATCATGTCCTTTATTTTTCCCTTAATTAGAAGTGCTATGAAGCTAGAAAAGGTTCTAACTTACGTAACTTCCGCCGTTATGTTCGAAAATGAACAGACTTAGTCGATAGGACTTAGTGATAAGTTCATTAATTGTATTTGAAAAAAATCAACATGGAACCTTAAATTCATGTGAAAGTTAGGATTTGATGAAGCTAAAAACATGAAATATATTATAACACAGCTCGTGCTGAACCCTGCGAGAACTTCTTTGACAGGTTAATTAAATTTGCAGCTACAGTAAAAAGTTGAGAAGTTGCTAAGATTATCATGTCCTTTATTTTACGCTTAAGTAGAAGTGCTATGAAGCTTGAACAGATTCTAACTTACGTTACTTCCGCCGTTATGCTCGAAAATGAACAGACTTAGTCGATAGGACTTGGTTATAAATTCATTAATTGTATTTGAAAAAAATCAACATGGAATCGTAAATTCATGTGAAAGTTAGGATTGGATGAAGCTAAAAACATTAAATATATTTTAGCACAGGTCGTGCTGAACCCTGCGAGTACTTCTTTGATAGGTTAATTAAATTTGCAGCTATAGTAAAAAGTTGAGAACTTGATAAATGTATCATGTCCTTTATTTTTCCCTTAAGTAGGATTGCTATGAAGTTTGAACAGGTTCTAACTTACGTAACTTCGGCCAGTCTGTTCGAAAATGAACAGACTTAGTCGATAGGACTTAGTGATCAGTTCATTAATTGTATTTGAAAAAAATCAACATGGAACCTTAAATTCATGTAAAAGTTAGGATTTGATGAAGCTAAAAACATGAAATATATTATAACACAGCTCGTGCTGAACCCTGCGAGAGCTTCTTTGATAGGTTAATTAAATTTGCAGCTACAGTAAAAAGTTGAGAAGTTGCTAAGATTATCATGTCCTTTATTTTACGCTTAAGTAGAAGTGCAATGAAGCTTGAACAGGTTCTAACTTACGTAACTTCGGCCAGTCTGTTCGAAAATGAACAGACTTAGTCGATAGGACTTAGTTATAAGTTCATTAATTGTATATGAAAAAAATTAACATGGAACCGTAAAATCATGTGCAAGTTAGGATTGGATGAAGCTAAAAACATTAAATATATATTAGCACAGGTCGTGCTGAACACTGCGAGTATTTCTTTGATAGGTTAATTAAATGTGCAGCTAAAGTAAAAAGTTGAGAACTTGATAAATGTATCATGTCCTTTATTTTTCCCTTAAGTAGAAGTGCTATGAAGCTTGAACAGATTCTAACTTACGTTACTTCGGCCAGTATGTTCGAAAATGAACAGACTTAGTCGATAGGACTTGGTTATAAATTCATTAATTGTATTTGAAAAAAATCAACATGGAATCGTAAATTCATGTGCAAGTTAGGATAGGATGAAGCTAAAAACATTAAATATATTTTAGCACAGGTCGTGCTGAACCCTGCGAGTACTTCTTTGATAGGTTAATTAAATTTGCAGCTACAGTAAAACGTTGAGAACTTGCTAAGATTATTATGTCCTTTATTTTACCCTTAAGTAGAAGTGCTATGAAGTTGAACAGATTCTAACTTACGTAACTTCTGCCGTTATGTTCGAAAATGAAAGTGCTGAGTTGATAGGACCAATAAATATATTCAAAATAATCATTATTTAGCTATCAAGTCAAGCGTAAGTAAAGAAATTAAAACAAAAAAACATTTGATGTAATGTAACTCATCACATGCTCAACCTTGCAACAACTTGTTCGATAGGTCATATACATTTCCAGCTACAGTAAAAAGTTGAAAAATTGCTAAAAGTATAATGTTTTGAATTTTAGTCTTGAGTAGAATTACTACGAAGCCTGAAATGATTCTATCTTACGTAACTCCGACCATTATGCTCGAAAATGAACAGACTTAGTCGATAGGACTAAGTGATAAGTTCATTAATTGTATTTGAAAAAAATTAACATGGAACCGTAAATTCGTGTGAAAGTTAGGATTTGATGAAGCTAAAAACATTAAATATATTATAGCACAGCTCGTGCTGAACCCTGCGAGAATTTCTTTAATAGGTTAATTAAATTTGCAGCTACAGTAAAAAGTTGAGAACTTGATAAATGAATCATGTCCTTTATTTTTCCCTTAAGTAGAAGTGCTATGAAGCTTGAACAGGTTCTAACTTACGTAACTTCGGCCAGTCTGTTCGAAAATGAACAGACTTAGTCGATAGGACTTAGTTATAAGTTCATTAATTGTATATGAAAAAAATTAACATGGAACCGTAAAATCATGTGCAAGTTAGGATTGTATGAAGCTAAAAACATTAAATATATATTAGCACAGGTCGTGCTGAACACTGCGAGTATTTCTTTGATAGGTTAATTAAATGTGCAGCTACAGTAAAAAGTTGAGAACTTGATAAATGTATCATGTCCTTTATTTTTCCCTTAAGTAGAAGTGCTATGAAGCTTGAACAGATTCTAACTTACGTTACTTCGGCCAGTATGTTCGAAAATGAACAGACTTAGTCGACAGGACTTGGTTATAAATTCATTAATTGTATTTGAAAAAAATCAACATGGAATCGTAAATTCATGTGCAAGTTAGGATAGGATGAAGCTAAAAACATTAAATATATTTTAGCACAGGTCGTGCTGAACCCTGCGAGTACTTCTTTGATAGGTTAATTAAATTTGCAGCTACAGTAAAACGTTGAGAACTTGCTAAGATTATTATGTCCTTTATTTTACCCTTAAGTAGAAGTGCTATGAAGTTGAACAGATTCTAACTTACGTAACTTCTGCCGTTATGTTCGAAAATGAAAGTGCTGAGTTGATAGGACCAATAAATATATTCAAAATAATCATTATTTAGCTATCAAGTCAAGCGTAAGTAAAGAAATTAAAACAAAAAAACATTTGATGTAATGTAACTCATCACATGCTCAACCTTGCAACAATTTGTTCGATAGGTCATATACATTTCCAGCTACAGTAAAAAGTTGAAAAATTGCTAAAAGTATAATGTTTTGAATTTTAGTCTTGAGTAGAAATACTACCAGTCCTGAAAAGATTCTATCTTACGTAACTCCGACCATTAGGCTCGAAAATGAACAGACTTAGTCGATAGGACTAAGTGATAAGTTCATTAATTGTATTTGAAAAAAATTAACATGGAACCGTAAATTCGTGTGAAAGTTAGGATTTGATGAAGCTAAATACATTAAATATATTATAGCACAGCTCGTGCTGAACCCTGCGAGAAATTCTTTAATAGGTTAATTAAATTTGCAGCTACAGTAAAAAGTTGAGAACTTGATAAATGAATCATGTCCTTTATTTTACCCTTGAGTAGAAGTGCTATGAAGCTTGAACAGATTCTAACTTACATAACTTCCGCCGTTATGTTCGAAAATGAACAGACTTAGTCGATAGGACTTAGTGATAAGTTCATTAATTGTATTTTTTAAAAATTAACATGGAATCTTAAATTCATGTGAAAGTTAGGATTTGATGAAGCTAAAAACATTAAATATATTATAGCACAGCTCGTGCTGAACCTTGCGAGAACTTCTTTGAGAGGTTAATTAAATTTGCAGCTATAGTAAAAAGTTTAGAAATTGATAAATGTATCATGTCCTTTATTTTTCCCTTAATTAGAAGTGCTATGAAGCTAGAAAAGGTTCTAACTTACGTAACTTCCGCCGTTATGTTCGAAAATGAACAGACTTAGTCGATAGGACTTAGTGATAAGTTCATTAATTGCATTTGAAAAAAATCAACATGGAACCTTAAATTCATGTGAAAGTTAGGATTTGATGAAGCTAAAAACATGAAATATATTATAACACAGCTCGTGCTGAACCCTGCGAGAACTTCTTTGACAGGTTAATTAAATTTGCAGCTACAGTAAAAAGTTGAGAAGTTGCTAAGATTATCATGTCCTTTATTTTACGCTTAAGTAGAAGTGCTATGAAGCTTGAACAGATTCTAACTTACGTTACTTCCGCCGTTATGCTCGAAAATGAACAGACTTAGTCGATAGGACTTGGTTATAAATTCATTAATTGTATTTGAAAAAAATCAACATGGAATCGTAAATTCATGTGAAAGTTAGGATTGGATGAAGCTAAAAACATTAAATATATTTTAGCACAGGTCGTGCTGAACCCTGCGAGTACTTCTTTGATAGGTTAATTAAATTTGCAGCTATAGTAAAAAGTTGAGAACTTGATAAATGTATCATGTCCTTTATTTTTCCCTTAAGTAGGATTGCTATGAAGTTTGAACAGGTTCTAACTTACGTAACTTCGGCCAGTCTGTTCGAAAATGAACAGACTTAGTCGATAGGACTTAGTGATCAGTTCATTAATTGTATTTGAAAAAAATCAACATGGAACCTTAAATTCATGTAAAAGTTAGGATTTGATGAAGCTAAAAACATGAAATATATTATAACACAGCTCGTGCTGAACCCTGCGAGAGCTTCTTTGATAGGTTAATTAAATTTGCAGCTACAGTAAAAAGTTGAGAAGTTGCTAAGATTATCATGTCCTTTATTTTACGCTTAAGTAGAAGTGCAATGAAGCTTGAACAGGTTCTAACTTACGTAACTTCGGCCAGTCTGTTCGAAAATGAACAGACTTAGTCGATAGGACTTAGTTATAAGTTCATTAATTGTATATGAAAAAAATTAACATGGAACCGTAAAATCATGTGCAAGTTAGGATTGGATGAAGCTAAAAACATTAAATATATATTAGCACAGGTCGTGCTGAACACTGCGAGTATTTCTTTGATAGGTTAATTAAATGTGCAGCTACAGTAAAAAGTTGAGAACTTGATAAATGTATCATGTCCTTTATTTTTCCCTTAAGTAGAAGTGCTATGAAGCTTGAACAGATTCTAACTTACGTTACTTCGGCCAGTATGTTCGAAAATGAACAGACTTAGTCGATAGGACTTGGTTATAAATTCATTAATTGTATTTGAAAAAAATCAACATGGAATCGTAAATTCATGTGCAAGTTAGGATAGGATGAAGCTAAAAACATTAAATATATTTTAGCACAGGTCGTGCTGAACCCTGCGAGTACTTCTTTGATAGGTTAATTAAATTTGCAGCTACAGTAAAACGTTGAGAACTTGCTAAGATTATTATGTCCTTTATTTTACCCTTAAGTAGAAGTGCTATGAAGTTGAACAGATTCTAACTTACGTAACTTCTGCCGTTATGTTCGAAAATGAAAGTGCTGAGTTGATAGGACCAATAAATATATTCAAAATAATCATTATTTAGCTATCAAGTCAAGCGTAAGTAAAGAAATTAAAACAAAAAAACATTTGATGTAATGTAACTCATCACATGCTCAACCTTGCAACAACTTGTTCGATAGGTCATATACATTTCCAGCTACAGTAAAAAGTTGAAAAATTGCTAAAAGTATAATGTTTTGAATTTTAGTCTTGAGTAGAATTACTACGAAGCCTGAAATGATTCTATCTTACGTAACTCCGACCATTATGCTCGAAAATGAACAGACTTAGTCGATAGGACTAAGTGATAAGTTCATTAATTGTATTTGAAAAAAATTAACATGGAACCGTAAATTCGTGTGAAAGTTAGGATTTGATGAAGCTAAAAACATTAAATATATTATAGCACAGCTCGTGCTGAACCCTGCGAGAACTTCTTTAATAGGTTAATTAAATTTGCAGCTACAGTAAAAAGTTGAGAACTTGATAAATGAATCATGTCCTTTATTTTTCCCTTAAGTAGAAGTGCTATGAAGCTTGA
Source organism: Platypus cylindrus (assembly GCA_949748235.1). Taxonomy (NCBI): domain Eukaryota; kingdom Metazoa; phylum Arthropoda; class Insecta; order Coleoptera; family Curculionidae; genus Platypus; species Platypus cylindrus. Next base: position 14,150 of record CATIYE010000004.1, on the reverse strand, counting down.
ACAGGTTCTAACTTACGTAACTTCGGCCAGTCTGTTCGAAAATGAACAGACTTAGTCGATAGGACTTAGTTATAAGTTCATTAATTGTATATGAAAAAAATTAACATGGAACCGTAAAATCATGTGCAAGTTAGGATTGTATGAAGCTAAAAACATTAAATATATATTAGCACAGGTCGTGCTGAACACTGCGAGTATTTCTTTGATAGGTTAATTAAATGTGCAGCTACAGTAAAAAGTTGAGAACTTGATAAATGTATCATGTCCTTTATTTTTCCCTTAAGTAGAAGTGCTATGAAGCTTGAACAGATTCTAACTTACGTTACTTCGGCCAGTATGTTCGAAAATGAACAGACTTAGTCGACAGGACTTGGTTATAAATTCATTAATTGTATTTGAAAAAAATCAACATGGAATCGTAAATTCATGTGCAAGTTAGGATAGGATGAAGCTAAAAACATTAAATATATTTTAGCACAGGTCGTGCTGAACCCTGCGAGTACTTCTTTGATAGGTTAATTAAATTTGCAGCTACAGTAAAACGTTGAGAACTTGCTAAGATTATTATGTCCTTTATTTTTCCCTTAAGTAGAAGTGCTATGAAGTTGAACAGATTCTAACTTACGTAACTTCTGCCGTTATGTTCGAAAATGAAAGTGCTGAGTTGATAGGACCAATAAATATATTCAAAATAATCATTATTTAGCTATCAAGTCAAGCGTAAGTAAAGAAATTAAAACAAAAAAACATTTGATGTAATGTAACTCATCACATGCTCAACCTTGCAACAATTTGTTCGATAGGTCATATACATTTCCAGCTACAGTAAAAAGTTGAAAAATTTCTAAAAGTATAATGTTTTGAATTTTAGTCTTGAGTAGAAATACTACCAGTCCTGAAAAGATTCTATCTTACGTAACTCCGACCATTAGGCTCGAAAATGAACAGACTTAGTCGATAGGACTAAGTGATAAGTTCATTAATTGTATTTGAAAAAAATTAACATGGAACCGTAAATTCGTGTGAAAGTTAGGATTTGATGAAGCTAAATACATTAAATATATTATAGCACAGCTCGTGCTGAACCCTGCGAGAAATTCTTTAATAGGTTAATTAAATTTGCAGCTACAGTAAAAAGTTGAGAACTTGATAAATGAATCATGTCCTTTATTTTACCCTTGAGTAGAAGTGCTATGAAGCTTGAACAGATTCTAACTTACATAACTTCCGCCGTTATGTTCGAAAATGAACAGACTTAGTCGATAGGACTTAGTGATAAGTTCATTAATTGTATTTTTTAAAAATTAACATGGAATCTTAAATTCATGTGAAAGTTAGGATTTGATGAAGCTAAAAACATTAAATATATTATAGCACAGCTCGTGCTGAACCTTGCGAGAACTTCTTTGAGAGGTTAATTAAATTTGCAGCTATAGTAAAAAGTTTAGAAATTGATAAATGTATCATGTCCTTTATTTTTCCCTTAATTAGAAGTGCTATGAAGCTAGAAAAGGTTCTAACTTACGTAACTTCCGCCGTTATGTTCGAAAATGAACAGACTTAGTCGATAGGACTTAGTGATAAGTTCATTAATTGCATTTGAAAAAAATCAACATGGAACCTTAAATTCATGTGAAAGTTAGGATTTGATGAAGCTAAAAACATGAAATATATTATAACACAGCTCGTGCTGAACCCTGCGAGAACTTCTTTGACAGGTTAATTAAATTTGCAGCTACAGTAAAAAGTTGAGAAGTTGCTAAGATTATCATGTCCTTTATTTTACGCTTAAGTAGAAGTGCTATGAAGCTTGAACAGATTCTAACTTACGTTACTTCCGCCGTTATGCTCGAAAATGAACAGACTTAGTCGATAGGACTTGGTTATAAATTCATTAATTGTATTTGAAAAAAATCAACATGGAATCGTAAATTCATGTGAAAGTTAGGATTGGATGAAGCTAAAAACATTAAATATATTTTAGCACAGGTCGTGCTGAACCCTGCGAGTACTTCTTTGATAGGTTAATTAAATTTGCAGCTATAGTAAAAAGTTGAGAACTTGATAAATGTATCATGTCCTTTATTTTTCCCTTAAGTAGGATTGCTATGAAGTTTGAACAGGTTCTAACTTACGTAACTTCGGCCAGTCTGTTCGAAAATGAACAGACTTAGTCGATAGGACTTAGTGATCAGTTCATTAATTGTATTTGAAAAAAATCAACATGGAACCTTAAATTCATGTAAAAGTTAGGATTTGATGAAGCTAAAAACATGAAATATATTATAACACAGCTCGTGCTGAACCCTGCGAGAGCTTCTTTGATAGGTTAATTAAATTTGCAGCTACAGTAAAAAGTTGAGAAGTTGCTAAGATTATCATGTCCTTTATTTTACGCTTAAGTAGAAGTGCAATGAAGCTTGAACAGGTTCTAACTTACGTAACTTCGGCCAGTCTGTTCGAAAATGAACAGACTTAGTCGATAGGACTTAGTTATAAGTTCATTAATTGTATATGAAAAAAATTAACATGGAACCGTAAAATCATGTGCAAGTTAGGATTGGATGAAGCTAAAAACATTAAATATATATTAGCACAGGTCGTGCTGAACACTGCGAGTATTTCTTTGATAGGTTAATTAAATGTGCAGCTACAGTAAAAAGTTGAGAACTTGATAAATGTATCATGTCCTTTATTTTTCCCTTAAGTAGAAGTGCTATGAAGCTTGAACAGATTCTAACTTACGTTACTTCGGCCAGTATGTTCGAAAATGAACAGACTTAGTCGATAGGACTTGGTTATAAATTCATTAATTGTATTTGAAAAAAATCAACATGGAATCGTAAATTCATGTGCAAGTTAGGATAGGATGAAGCTAAAAACATTAAATATATTTTAGCACAGGTCGTGCTGAACCCTGCGAGTACTTCTTTGATAGGTTAATTAAATTTGCAGCTACAGTAAAACGTTGAGAACTTGCTAAGTTTATTATGTCCTTTATTTTACCCTTAAGTAGAAGTGCTATGAAGTTGAACAGATTCTAACTTACGTAACTTCTGCCGTTATGTTCGAAAATGAAAGTGCTGAGTTGATAGGACCAATAAATATATTCAAAATAATCATTATTTAGCTATCAAGTCAAGCGTAAGTAAAGAAATTAAAACAAAAAAACATTTGATGTAATGTAACTCATCACATGCTCAACCTTGCAACAACTTGTTCGATAGGTCATATACATTTCCAGCTACAGTAAAAAGTTGAAAAATTGCTAAAAGTATAATGTTTTGAATTTTAGTCTTGAGTAGAATTACTACGAAGCCTGAAATGATTCTATCTTACGTAACTCCGACCATTATGCTCGAAAATGAACAGACTTAGTCGATAGGACTAAGTGATAAGTTCATTAATTGTATTTGAAAAAAATTAACATGGAACCGTAAATTCGTGTGAAAGTTAGGATTTGATGAAGCTAAAAACATTAAATATATTATAGCACAGCTCGTGCTGAACCCTGCGAGAACTTCTTTAATAGGTTAATTAAATTTGCAGCTACAGTAAAAAGTTGAGAACTTGATAAATGAATCATGTCCTTTATTTTTCCCTTAAGTAGAAGTGCTATGAAGCTTGAACAGGTTCTAACTTACGTAACTTCGGCCAGTCTGTTCGAAAGTGAACAGACTTAGTCGATAGGACTTAGTTATAAGTTCATTAATTGTATATGAAAAAAATTAACATGGAACCGTAAAATCATGTGCAAGTTAGGATTGTATGAAGCTAAAAACATTAAATATATATTAGCACAGGTCGTGCTGAACACTGCGAGTATTTCTTTGATAGGTTAATTAAATGTGCAGCTACAGTAAAAAGTTGAGAACTTGATAAATGTATCATGTCCTTTATTTTTCCCTTAAGTAGAAGTGCTATGAAGCTTGAACAGATTCTAACTTACGTTACTTCGGCCAGTATGTTCGAAAATGAACAGACTTAGTCGACAGGACTTGGTTATAAATTCATTAATTGTATTTGAAAAAAATCAACATGGAATCGTAAATTCATGTGCAAGTTAGGATAGGATGAAGCTAAAAACATTAAATATATTTTAGCACAGGTCGTGCTGAACCCTGCGAGTACTTCTTTGATAGGTTAATTAAATTTGCAGCTACAGTAAAACGTTGAGAACTTGCTAAGATTATTATGTCCTTTATTTTACCCTTAAGTAGAAGTGCTATGAAGTTGAACAGATTCTAACTTACGTAACTTCTGCCGTTATGTTCGAAAATGAAAGTGCTGAGTTGATAGGACCAATAAATATATTCAAAATAATCATTATTTAGCTATCAAGTCAAGCGTAAGTAAAGAAATTAAAACAAAAAAACATTTGATGTAATGTAACTCATCACATGCTCAACCTTGCAACAATTTGTTCGATAGGTCATATACATTTCCAGCTACAGTAAAAAGTTGAAAAATTGCTAAAAGTATAATGTTTTGAATTTTAGTCTTGAGTAGAAATACTACCAGTCCTGAAAAGATTCTATCTTACGTAACTCCGACCATTAGGCTCGAAAATGAACAGACTTAGTCGATAGGACTAAGTGATAAGTTCATTAATTGTATTTGAAAAAAATTAACATGGAACCGTAAATTCGTGTGAAAGTTAGGATTTGATGAAGCTAAATACATTAAATATATTATAGCACAGCTCGTGCTGAACCCTGCGAGAAATTCTTTAATAGGTTAATTAAATTTGCAGCTACAGTAAAAAGTTGAGAACTTGATAAATGAATCATGTCCTTTATTTTTCCCTTAAGTAGAAGTGCTATGAAGCTTGAACAGGTTCTAACTTACGTAACTTCCGCCGTTATGCTCGAAAATGAACAGACTTAGTCGATAGGACTTGGTTATAAATTCATTAATTGTATTTGAAAAAAATCAACATGGAATCGTAAATTCATGTGAAAGTTAGGATTGGATGAAGCTAAAAACATTAAATATATTTTAGCACAGGTCGTGCTGAACCCTGCGAGTACTTCTTTGATAGGTTAATTAAATTTGCAGCTATAGTAAAAAGTTGAGAACTTGATAAATGTATCATGTCCTTTATTTTTCCCTTAAGTAGGATTGCTATGAAGTTTGAACAGGTTCTAACTTACGTAACTTCGGCCAGTCTGTTCGAAAATGAACAGACTTAGTCGATAGGACTTAGTGATCAGTTCATTAATTGTATTTGAAAAAAATCAACATGGAACCTTAAATTCATGTAAAAGTTAGGATTTGATGAAGCTAAAAACATGAAATATATTATAACACAGCTCGTGCTGAACCCTGCGAGAGCTTCTTTGATAGGTTAATTAAATTTGCAGCTACAGTAAAAAGTTGAGAAGTTGCTAAGATTATCATGTCCTTTATTTTACGCTTAAGTAGAAGTGCAATGAAGCTTGAACAGGTTCTAACTTACGTAACTTCGGCCAGTCTGTTCGAAAATGAACAGACTTAGTCGATAGGACTTAGTTATAAGTTCATTAATTGTATATGAAAAAAATTAACATGGAACCGTAAAATCATGTGCAAGTTAGGATTGGATGAAGCTAAAAACATTAAATATATATTAGCACAGGTCGTGCTGAACACTGCGAGTATTTCTTTGATAGGTTAATTAAATGTGCAGCTACAGTAAAAAGTTGAGAACTTGATAAATGTATCATGTCCTTTATTTTTCCCTTAAGTAGAAGTGCTATGAAGCTTGAACAGATTCTAACTTACGTTACTTCCGCCGTTATGCTCGAAAATGAACAGACTTAGTCGATAGGACTTGGTTATAAATTCATTAATTGTATTTGAAAAAAATCAACATGGAATCGTAAATTCATGTGAAAGTTAGGATTGGATGAAGCTAAAAACATTAAATATATTTTAGCACAGGTCGTGCTGAACCCTGCGAGTACTTCTTTGATAGGTTAATTAAATTTGCAGCTATAGTAAAAAGTTGAGAACTTGATAAATGTATCATGTCCTTTATTTTTCCCTTAAGTAGGATTGCTATGAAGTTTGAACAGGTTCTAACTTACGTAACTTCGGCCAGTCTGTTCGAAAATGAACAGACTTAGTCGATAGGACTTAGTTATAAGTTCATTAATTGTATATGAAAAAAATTAACATGGAACCGTAAAATCATGTGCAAGTTAGGATTGGATGAAGCTAAAAACATTAAATATATATTAGCACAGGTCGTGCTGAACACTGCGAGTATTTCTTTGATAGGTTAATTAAATGTGCAGCTACAGTAAAAAGTTGAGAACTTGATAAATGTATCATGTCCTTTATTTTTCCCTTAAGTAGAAGTGCTATGAAGCTTGAACAGATTCTAACTTACGTTACTTCGGCCAGTATGTTCGAAAATGAACAGACTTAGTCGATAGGACTTGGTTATAAATTCATTAATTGTATTTGAAAAAAATCAACATGGAATCGTAAATTCATGTGCAAGTTAGGATAGGATGAAGCTAAAACATTAAATATATTTTAGCACAGGTCGTGCTGAACCTTGCGAGTACTTCTTTGATAGGTTAATTAAATTTGCAGCTACAGTAAAACGTTGAGAACTTGCTAAGATTATTATGTCCTTTATTTTACCCTTAAGTAGAAGTGCTATGAAGTTGAACAGATTCTAACTTACGTAACTTCTGCCGTTATGTTCGAAAATGAAAGTGCTGAGTTGATAGGACCAATAAATATATTCAAAATAATCATTATTTAGCTATCAAGTCAAGCGTAAGTAAAGAAATTAAAACAAAAAAACATTAGATGTAATGTAACTCATCACATGCTCAACCTTGCAACAATTTGTTCGATAGGTCATATACATTTCCAGCTACAGTAAAAAGTTGAAAAATTGCTAAAAGTATAATGTTTTGAATTTTAGTCTTGAGTAGAAATACTACCAGTCCTGAAAAGATTCTATCTTACGTAACTCCGACCATTAGGCTCGAAAATGAACAGACTTAGTCGATAGGACTAAGTGATAAGTTCATTAATTGTATTTGAAAAAAATTAACATGGAACCGTAAATTCGTGTGAAAGTTAGGATTTGATGAAGCTAAAAACATTAAATATATTATAGCACAGCTCGTGCTGAACCCTGCGAGAACTTCTTTAATAGGTTAATTAAATTTGCAGCTACAGTAAAAAGTTGAGAACTTGATAAATGAATCATGTCCTTTATTTTACCCTTGAGTAGAAGTGCTATGAAGCTTGAACAGATTCTAACTTACATAACTTCCGCCGTTATGCTCGAAAATGAACAGACTTAGTCGATAGGACTTGGTTATTAATTCATTAATTGTATTTGAAAAAAATCAACATGGAATCGTAAATTCATGTGAAAGTTAGGATTGGATGAAGCTAAAAACATTAAATATATTTTAGCACAGGTCGTGCTGAACCCTGCGAGTACTTCTTTGATAGGTTAATTAAATTTGCAGCTATAGTAAAAAGTTGAGAACTTGATAAATGTATCATGTCCTTTATTTTTCCCTTAAGTAGGATTGCTATGAAGTTTGAACAGGTTCTAACTTACGTAACTTCGGCCAGTCTGTTCGAAAATGAACAGACTTAGTCGATAGGACTTAGTGATCAGTTCATTAATTGTATTTGAAAAAAATCAACATGGAACCTTAAATTCATGTAAAAGTTAGGATTTGATGAAGCTAAAAACATGAAATATATTATAACACAGCTCGTGCTGAACCCTGCGAGAGCTTCTTTGATAGGTTAATTAAATTTGCAGCTACAGTAAAAAGTTGAGAAGTTGCTAAGATTATCATGTCCTTTATTTTACGCTTAAGTAGAAGTGCAATGAAGCTTGAACAGGTTCTAACTTACGTAACTTCGGCCAGTCTGTTCGAAAATGAACAGACTTAGTCGATAGGACTTAGTTATAAGTTCATTAATTGTATATGAAAAAAATTAACATGGAACCGTAAAATCATGTGCAAGTTAGGATTGGATGAAGCTAAAAACATTAAATATATATTAGCACAGGTCGTGCTGAACACTGCGAGTATTTCTTTGATAGGTTAATTAAATGTGCAGCTACAGTAAAAAGTTGAGAACTTGATAAATGTATCATGTCCTTTATTTTTCCCTTAAGTAGAAGTGCTATGAAGCTTGAACAGATTCTAACTTACGTTACTTCGGCCAGTATGTTCGAAAATGAACAGACTTAGTCGATAGGACTTGGTTATAAATTCATTAATTGTATTTGAAAAAAATCAACATGGAATCGTAAATTCATGTGCAAGTTAGGATAGGATGAAGCTAAAAACATTAAATATATTTTAGCACAGGTCGTGCTGAACCCTGCGAGTACTTCTTTGATAGGTTAATTAAATTTGCAGCTACAGTAAAACGTTGAGAACTTGCTAAGATTATTATGTCCTTTATTTTACCCTTAAGTAGAAGTGCTATGAAGTTGAACAGATTCTAACTTACGTAACTTCTGCCGTTATGTTCGAAAATGAAAGTGCTGAGTTGATAGGACCAATAAATATATTCAAAATAATCATTATTTAGCTATCAAGTCAAGCGTAAGTAAAGAAATTAAAACAAAAAAACATTTGATGTAATGTAACTCATCACATGCTCAACCTTGCAACAACTTGTTCGATAGGTCATATACATTTCCAGCTACAGTAAAAAGTTGAAAAATTGCTAAAAGTATAATGTTTTGAATTTTAGTCTTGAGTAGAATTACTACGAAGCCTGAAATGATTCTATCTTACGTAACTCCGACCATTATGCTCGAAAATGAACAGACTTAGTCGATAGGACTAAGTGATAAGTTCATTAATTGTATTTGAAAAAAATTAACATGGAACCGTAAATTCGTGTGAAAGTTAGGATTTGATGAAGCTAAAAACATTAAATATATTATAGCACAGCTCGTGCTGAACCCTGCGAGAACTTCTTTAATAGGTTAATTAAATTTGCAGCTACAGTAAAAAGTTGAGAACTTGATAAATGAATCATGTCCTTTATTTTTCCCTTAAGTAGAAGTGCTATGAAGCTTGAACAGGTTCTAACTTACGTAACTTCGGCCAGTCTGTTCGAAAATGAACAGACTTAGTCGATAGGACTTAGTTATAAGTTCATTAATTGTATATGAAAAAAATTAACATGGAACCGTAAAATCATGTGCAAGTTAGGATTGTATGAAGCTAAAAACATTAAATATATATTAGCACAGGTCGTGCTGAACACTGCGAGTATTTCTTTGATAGGTTAATTAAATGTGCAGCTACAGTAAAAAGTTGAGAACTTGATAAATGTATCATGTCCTTTATTTTTCCCTTAAGTAGAAGTGCTATGAAGCTTGAACAGATTCTAACTTACGTTACTTCGGCCAGTATGTTCGAAAATGAACAGACTTAGTCGACAGGACTTGGTTATAAATTCATTAATTGTATTTGAAAAAAATCAACATGGAATCGTAAATTCATGTGCAAGTTAGGATAGGATGAAGCTAAAAACATTAAATATATTTTAGCACAGGTCGTGCTGAACCCTGCGAGTACTTCTTTGATAGGTTAATTAAATTTGCAGCTACAGTAAAACGTTGAGAACTTGCTAAGATTATTATGTCCTTTATTTTACCCTTAAGTAGAAGTGCTATGAAGTTGAACAGATTCTAACTTACGTAACTTCTGCCGTTATGTTCGAAAATGAAAGTGCTGAGTTGATAGGACCAATAAATATATTCAAAATAATCATTATTTAGCTATCAAGTCAAGCGTAAGTAAAGAAATTAAAACAAAAAAACATTTGATGTAATGTAACTCATCACATGCTCAACCTTGCAACAATTTGTTCGATAGGTCATATACATTTCCAGCTACAGTAAAAAGTTGAAAAATTGCTAAAAGTATAATGTTTTGAATTTTAGTCTTGAGTAGAAATACTACCAGTCCTGAAAAGATTCTATCTTACGTAACTCCGACCATTAGGCTCGAAAATGAACAGACTTAGTCGATAGGACTAAGTGATAAGTTCATTAATTGTATTTGAAAAAAATTAACATGGAACCGTAAATTCGTGTGAAAGTTAGGATTTGATGAAGCTAAATACATTAAATATATTATAGCACAGCTCGTGCTGAACCCTGCGAGAAATTCTTTAATAGGTTAATTAAATTTGCAGCTACAGTAAAAAGTTGAGAACTTGATAAATGAATCATGTCCTTTATTTTACCCTTGAGTAGAAGTGCTATGAAGCTTGAACAGATTCTAACTTACATAACTTCCGCCGTTATGTTCGAAAATGAACAGACTTAGTCGATAGGACTTAGTGATAAGTTCATTAATTGTATTTTTTAAAAATTAACATGGAATCTTAAATTCATGTGAAAGTTAGGATTTGATGAAGCTAAAAACATTAAATATATTATAGCACAGCTCGTGCTGAACCTTGCGAGAACTTCTTTGAGAGGTTAATTAAATTTGCAGCTATAGTAAAAAGTTTAGAAATTGATAAATGTATCATGTCCTTTATTTTTCCCTTAATTAGAAGTGCTATGAAGCTAGAAAAGGTTCTAACTTACGTAACTTCCGCCGTTATGTTCGAAAATGAACAGACTTAGTCGATAGGACTTAGTGATAAGTTCATTAATTGCATTTGAAAAAAATCAACATGGAACCTTAAATTCATGTGAAAGTTAGGATTTGATGAAGCTAAAAACATGAAATATATTATAACACAGCTCGTGCTGAACCCTGCGAGAACTTCTTTGACAGGTTAATTAAATTTGCAGCTACAGTAAAAAGTTGAGAAGTTGCTAAGATTATCATGTCCTTTATTTTACGCTTAAGTAGAAGTGCTATGAAGCTTGAACAGATTCTAACTTACGTTACTTCCGCCGTTATGCTCGAAAATGAACAGACTTAGTCGATAGGACTTGGTTATAAATTCATTAATTGTATTTGAAAAAAATCAACATGGAATCGTAAATTCATGTGAAAGTTAGGATTGGATGAAGCTAAAAACATTAAATATATTTTAGCACAGGTCGTGCTGAACCCTGCGAGTACTTCTTTGATAGGTTAATTAAATTTGCAGCTATAGTAAAAAGTTGAGAACTTGATAAATGTATCATGTCCTTTATTTTTCCCTTAAGTAGGATTGCTATGAAGTTTGAACAGGTTCTAACTTACGTAACTTCGGCCAGTCTGTTCGAAAATGAACAGACTTAGTCGATAGGACTTAGTGATCAGTTCATTAATTGTATTTGAAAAAAATCAACATGGAACCTTAAATTCATGTAAAAGTTAGGATTTGATGAAGCTAAAAACATGAAATATATTATAACACAGCTCGTGCTGAACCCTGCGAGAGCTTCTTTGATAGGTTAATTAAATTTGCAGCTACAGTAAAAAGTTGAGAAGTTGCTAAGATTATCATGTCCTTTATTTTACGCTTAAGTAGAAGTGCAATGAAGCTTGAACAGGTTCTAACTTACGTAACTTCGGCCAGTCTGTTCGAAAATGAACAGACTTAGTCGATAGGACTTAGTTATAAGTTCATTAATTGTATATGAAAAAAATTAACATGGAACCGTAAAATCATGTGCAAGTTAGGATTGGATGAAGCTAAAAACATTAAATATATATTAGCACAGGTCGTGCTGAACACTGCGAGTATTTCTTTGATAGGTTAATTAAATGTGCAGCTACAGTAAAAAGTTGAGAACTTGATAAATGTATCATGTCCTTTATTTTTCCCTTAAGTAGAAGTGCTATGAAGCTTGAACAGATTCTAACTTACGTTACTTCGGCCAGTATGTTCGAAAATGAACAGACTTAGTCGATAGGACTTGGTTATAAATTCATTAATTGTATTTGAAAAAAATCAACATGGAATCGTAAATTCATGTGCAAGTTAGGATAGGATGAAGCTAAAAACATTAAATATATTTTAGCACAGGTCGTGCTGAACCCTGCGAGTACTTCTTTGATAGGTTAATTAAATTTGCAGCTACAGTAAAACGTTGAGAACTTGCTAAGATTATTATGTCCTTTATTTTACCCTTAAGTAGAAGTGCTATGAAGTTGAACAGATTCTAACTTACGTAACTTCTGCCGTTATGTTCGAAAATGAAAGTGCTGAGTTGATAGGACCAATAAATATATTCAAAATAATCATTATTTAGCTATCAAGTCAAGCGTAAGTAAAGAAATTAAAACAAAAAAACATTTGATGTAATGTAACTCATCACATGCTCAACCTTGCAACAACTTGTTCGATAGGTCATATACATTTCCAGCTACAGTAAAAAGTTGAAAAATTGCTAAAAGTATAATGTTTTGAATTTTAGTCTTGAGTAGAATTACTACGAAGCCTGAAATGATTCTATCTTACGTAACTCCGACCATTATGCTCGAAAATGAACAGACTTAGTCGATAGGACTAAGTGATAAGTTCATTAATTGTATTTGAAAAAAATTAACATGGAACCGTAAATTCGTGTGAAAGTTAGGATTTGATGAAGCTAAAAACATTAAATATATTATAGCACAGCTCGTGCTGAACCCTGCGAGAACTTCTTTAATAGGTTAATTAAATTTGCAGCTACAGTAAAAAGTTGAGAACTTGATAAATGAATCATGTCCTTTATTTTTCCCTTAAGTAGAAGTGCTATGAAGCTTGAACAGGTTCTAACTTACGTAACTTCGGCCAGTCTGTTCGAAAATGAACAGACTTAGTCGATAGGACTTAGTTATAAGTTCATTAATTGTATATGAAAAAAATTAACATGGAACCGTAAAATCATGTGCAAGTTAGGATTGTATGAAGCTAAAAACATTAAATAAATATTAGCACAGGTCGTGCTGAACACTGCGAGTATTTCTTTGATAGGTTAATTAAATGTGCAGCTACAGTAAAAAGTTGAGAACTTGATAAATGTATCATGTCCTTTATTTTTCCCTTAAGTAGAAGTGCTATGAAGCTTGAACAGATTCTAACTTACGTTACTTCGGCCAGTATGTTCGAAAATGAACAGACTTAGTCGACAGGACTTGGTTATAAATTCATTAATTGTATTTGAAAAAAATCAACATGGAATCGTAAATTCATGTGCAAGTTAGGATAGGATGAAGCTAAAAACATTAAATATATTTTAGCACAGGTCGTGCTGAACCCTGCGAGTACTTCTTTGATAGGTTAATTAAATTTGCAGCTACAGTAAAACGTTGAGAACTTGCTAAGATTATTATGTCCTTTATTTTACCCTTAAGTAGAAGTGCTATGAAGTTGAACAGATTCTAACTTACGTAACTTCTGCCGTTATGTTCGAAAATGAAAGTGCTGAGTTGATAGGACCAATAAATATATTCAAAATAATCATTATTTAGCTATCAAGTCAAGCGTAAGTAAAGAAATTAAAACAAAAAAACATTTGATGTAATGTAACTCATCACATGCTCAACCTTGCAACAATTTGTTCGATAGGTCATATACATTTCCAGCTACAGTAAAAAGTTGAAAAATTGCTAAAAGTATAATGTTTTGAATTTTAGTCTTGAGTAGAAATACTACCAGTCCTGAAAAGATTCTATCTTACGTAACTCCGACCATTAGGCTCGAAAATGAACAGACTTAGTCGATAGGACTAAGTGATAAGTTCATTAATTGTATTTGAAAAAAATTAACATGGAACCGTAAATTCGTGTGAAAGTTAGGATTTGATGAAGCTAAATACATTAAATATATTATAGCACAGCTCGTGCTGAACCCTGCGAGAAATTCTTTAATAGGTTAATTAAATTTGCAGCTACAGTAAAAAGTTGAGAGTAGTTAAACAAGGCCGATTCTCCCTCAACTTAGACTCTAGAGGGGGGATTGTAAATTCAGGGGTAAGGGGGTGGTTTTTCAATATGGTGTCAATCAAAGGGGTGTGTACAAGTTTAAGGGGTGGGGGGTAATTCAATATGGCGTCAGAGGGGAGGGTACTAAGGGAAAGGGGTAATGGCGTCGTTGGATTTCATTGGATGGGTGGGGAAAGGGGTAATTCAATATGACGTCGTTGGATGGGTGGGGAAAAAGGTAATTCAATATGGCGTCGTTGGATTTAATTGGATGGGTGGGAAAAGGGGTGATTC